>SJYX01005639.1:131031-174113 GCA_006410675.1 Oreotragus oreotragus | reverse complement strand
GGAGGCATAGCTAAGTGGCACGGGGCGGGGGGGGGGACAAGGCGGGGACAGGGGAGGCATAGCTAAGTGGCCCGGGGGGGGGACTCCTGTTTCTTGCTCTGAATGCTGGTGACTTGGCTATGGGTCCAAAAGCTAGAAGGCACACTTATAGCCTTTCTCTGTGTTTTATAAGCCAACAAAACATTCAAAACAATTTTTATGATTTAAGACCTCAATCACCTTAAATAAAATGGTAGCTAGGAGATGGATGAGGATAGAACAAGACTTTTAACACATTTTTTTAAGTACGGGGGAAAAAGGTCAAGCTCTATAAGATGGTACATTACAGAATAACTTAGATAAAAAGGTCTACAAAACGAAGTCACATTTTGAGTCCTATAGCCAAGAAAAACTGCTTAGGCCTCACTTCCATTTCCCCTGTCCACTATTTATAGACAGTAAGTTTTGATATAATAATTTCCTGCTCTTCATACACTAAAACCAATAAAGGAGAGATTTTGGAGTAGAAAGGAAGAAAAACACAGAAAGAGGGCAGGCTCTGATGATGATCAGCTGTTGATACAGTTAACTTACTATTCTAAGAAAACAACATTAAAAGTTAATCATTTTTGTTCTCATTTACAGATCCTGAAGGTGACCTCTTAGGTAACATTCCTACTTATTTTTCTGAACTGAAGGTAGAGTGAATCCTTGTAGCTTCAGGGAAATGCTCAGCCACCCCCATTGCTTTTTTAGGGTTAATGTTAGCAAGTGGTTCTAGGATACAATCAGTCTTAAATGCAAAATCCTTCCCACACTAATTCTTCTGCTGACGGGTCAATCAACATTAACCAATGACCACAGGAACCTGTTTGTGAAAGGAGATAAGAGTCTGATTATTCATAAAAGCTTCAGAGAACAAGCACTGAGAGAAGTGTTCCATAACATAAAGACCCGTGCTGCCTGCACTCATCTTCCCAGGGGAATCACCAATGAGGCTGGCAGAAGGAAAGAAGGAAAAAGGACGAAGGATAAAGAAAAATATTGGCAAGGGGCATAACTTAAAACTTATGGCAAAAGTAGGTGGGTGCAGAATAACCAGAGATTCTAGAGAAGTTCCCACCTCACTAGCAAACAGCATCTTATAAGACTGGACTGTCCAAAAATAACACGTGCTGCTGCTGCTGCTGCTAAGTCACTTCAGTCGTGCCCGACTCTGTGTGACCCCATAGACGGCAGCCCACCAGGCTCCCCCGTCCCTGGGATTCTCCAGGCAAGAATACTGGAGTGGGTTGCCATTTCCTTCTCCAATGCATGAAAGAGAAAAGTGAAAGTGAAGTCATTCAGTCCGTCCGACCGTCAGTGACCCCACGGACTGCAGCCCACCAGGCCCCTCCGTCCATTAGATTTTCCAGGCAAGAGTACTGGGGTGGGGTGCCATTGCCTTCCCCGAAAAATAACACCTAGAAATGACATTTAGACAATGACAAGAGTTCATCACGGCAATCCAAGGCAGCGATAAAAGATGCATTCAAGTTAAGAAAGCATGCTTTCTAGCCTATAACTAAAAGAAACATGTAAACTAAGGGAATATGTCAAAATCTAAAATAAAAGAGCAGGGAAAGACATTAACATGCAAGAAAAGAAAAATGACTGTTTATTGAGGAAAAAAAAAAGACACGTCATAACCAGAATTACTGAATGCAAAGGTCAACAAAACAGAATGTTTCTAACATGGGAAAATGGTATCCAATGCAAGTCAGAACAACCACAATCCCCAAAGAGAACAACTCATGAACGAAGTCTGAGTTTTTTTTTTTTAAGCTCTCAGAAAGCCCACAAGGTAGAATACCAAAAGGAAAAACAAGAAAAGGTCAACTAAATCCAAACAAAACATCTATGCATGCAAAAAATCAAATTAGAACACAAAGATGTGGATCAAAACCTAAAACCTTCTTCCAAGCGATAACCCTGCCAGAAGCCCATCAATACTTCATAACTGCAACCCTAGACCTGTAAAAGAAACAAATTCCAGATGAGATACAGCCAGCTAAAGGGGCAATTTCGAAGCAACCAATAAGAAAGCCTCTCACCACCCCCATCCCCCAACCTGCTTCTCAGCTTTTTAACCTCAGTGTTTGAAAGACTATCAGGCTTCTTCTAAATAAAACTGCTGGAAATTTTTTGAGAAAGGCACAACAATCAGTGAGATTCTACTCATTCCTAGACCAAGGGCCAAAATAAGAGATCCCCTCATAACGATAAGAGTCCACTCAAAGTACTCCAATAGAATTTGTCAACTCTACCCACACTGAGATTTTAAGATAAAGCTGTTACTGCTAAGATATGATTTCCCCAGGATTCAAACTAAAAGATCAGAATTTAAAAAACAAAAACACATCTTTATATTTCAGAGCCTGGTAAGAAAAAGTCCTAAAAAGTAATGTTATAGCATGTTATTTAAAATGTACGCAAAGTCATTTGGCTTAGTTAAGACTGAAATAAGTATGTTTGTTCATAGAGTAAAATGGCAATCTGAATAAAAGACTGTAACAAGTTCAGAGAAGGGTCTACTAAAGATAATCTTTGAGTGTGTGTGTGTGTAGTGAAGGTGAGAGAAACTTAGAATTTAAATCTACAAGTTTTAACAGAAATTAATATAATTTCAACTACAGATAACAAAAATATTGGTAGGAAAAGAAGCTGAAGATTTCATTACAAAAGGAAAGTTAAACAAAGAATCTGAAAAGAAGGGTGTGTGTGCTTAGTCACTTCAGTTGTGTCTGACTCTGCGATCCTATGGACTGTAGCCCACCAGACTCCAGGATTCTCCAGGCAAGAAATACTAGAGTGGGTTGCCATGCCCTCCTCCATGGGACGTTCCTGACCCAGGGATTGAACCCGTGTCTCCTCCATTGCAGGCAGAGTCTTTACCGCTGAGTCACTGGGGAAATTCGTGAAAAGAAGAGTAAGAGTAAGCAGCTGTAACACTTCTAGGCACAAAGAAACAATAAAGAAGGGAAAACTGGCAGGAGTTAATAGAGAATTGGACCAAATGATATGTCTCAGAATGAGAAAGAGCTTATTTAGACAACACAGGTCATGACCTAGTCTTTCCTACTTAAGTAGGAACACATGAGTAACACTGAATTAAAATTTGAAAAGTCAGTCAAGAGGAAGTTGGTAACTGGTAATGTGCTCCTGGCACAACAGAAGATAATTAACCTACATCAATCTATCAGTCAATAGGCAGAGTAAGTTTTATAGTACAGAGTCGGAAATGGAAAATATCACATTCTAGAAAGATCTTGACATGGGGCTTAAAGTCTAATAATGTCTTTTATATTTATACAGTGCTGAAATAAAATAACGACAAATGTATGCTAAAGGAAGAAACCTGGAGTTCTATCTTCTTCATCTGATGAATAAGTCAGCTGGAAGGAAATACATGAGAAAATGAAGGCGATCATAACAGGACAAAGTGCTTTACTAAGGAAGAGAAGAAAGTATGTGGTAAGGAAAGGTTAAAGAATGAAAGTTCTTTCCCACCAGAATAGGGGGAAATAACCACTTAGAAAGACAAGAAAAAAGGAAGCAGCTATGCAGACATTTATGCCCTTATATTTAGGGCATAAATACAAGACAGAAGGTAAAGTATTCTGATAGAGAATTAGCCACTTATGGGGAGATGGCTTGATAAATTACAACTTAACTCTACACCATTAAAGCCCCAATTGTTTAACTAAAAAATCCTTTCAGAAAGTAAAATCAGTTCTCATTAGAAAAAGGATTCCTCAATTTACGTGCATGTGTATTTTGCCCCCACTTCTCCATTCCTAAATGTACCTTTTAAATAAGTCAACAGAAGAAATAAGTGCTGGTGAATGTTTTATTATCTTGCTAACCAAAGATCAAAATCAGATCTAAAAATAAGGCAAGATACTATCTTGTATACCTACTTGAGGAAATCACAAAATCATAACTCTTGTGGCACAGGAGAAAAATTGTTCACTACAGAGAATACAGATTTTTCCAAAGATGAGATTTTGTTTTGTATGTGTGTGTTAAATGTTTCTCAGGTATATCTCTGACAGGGCTGCAAACAATTCTTAGGAGCATATCTTAAAGGAAGAGTCAGTAAATTTTTTCTGCAAAGAGCTAGACAATAAATATCTTTGGGTCTGTGGACCCTAAGGTGTCTGAAGAAACTTCGCAATTCTGCCAATGGAGTGTAAAATAGACAATATTTAATAAGCATGGTCTGTTCAAACAAAACTTTATTTATAGATAAATAAATTATATTTGAATTTCATTTAATTTTTTCATATCAAAACATGTCTTGATTTTTTCCCCCAACCATTTGAAAACGTAGAAACAATTCTCAGCTTGAGGCCCATATAAAAAGATGCAGCGGGCCAGATTTGGGCCACGGGCTACAGTTGGCTCACTCTTATCTTAAAGAATGACAAACTTCACAAAATTATTTTTATACTACTGCACACTAATTCAGTGTCCTACGGCTTTTTCAATTCCTAAGAAACAAGATACCCTAAATCACATGAACATCACCAGAAACATACTGTTAAGAATTGACTAAAGTAACTTGTAACTTTTCATGGAAGACAAGGAGAGGTGCTCTAAGAAGAGGTGTGATGTCAAATGTAGATTTTCCAATTATTTGTTCCCGATATATTTCAAGATAAACTGAAAGACAAGAAAATATGGGTGAGAAGGGGGGAAGTATGGCGATACTTCTGCCGTAACAGAAATATCTGTTAAGCCATCTAGCCATTTGCTAAAAATAAGAGAAAAACATTAGTTCTGGTTCACATACATGTGTGGCCAAGATGTTTCTGATAATAAGACAATCAGCAATACATTCTGAAGCCCATCAAGTGTCTATAATCAAAATGTATTTCTTAAACTACAGGAAGCTGAGAAATAGCTCCCAACATTCATGCCAGCCATGCCATGGCATGCCGTACCATTTTCTTCTCTCCAATTAATATCCTACCTTGCATGTTCCTGAACCCCCACAATCTCCACTTCACTATCTGAAGAGGCAATATTAATTTCTTCATTGAGTGGTGCATTGCCAGCAGATGTTTTCTCACTTGCTAGGAATCCTGGATCCAAATGACCTAAGAGAGAAAAGGGAGAAAAAACTAAGCACTATATTTTGATTCCTTAAGAGCAGCAGAAACATCACACTGATGGATTTCTCCTTTCAGTTTAATCACTGAAACAAGAGTGCCCTTATAAAAGCTTGCCTCCATCAAACTGTTCAGTTCAGTTCAGTCGCTCAGTCGTGTCCGACTCTTTGCGACCCCATGAACAGTAGCACGCCAGGCCTCCCTATCCATCACCATCTCCCGGAGTTCACTCAGACTCACGTCCATCGAGTCCNGAGTGCCCTTATAAAAGCTTGCCTCCATCAAACTGTTCAGTTCAGTTCAGTCGCTCAGTCGTGTCCGACTCTTTGCGACCCCATGAACAGTAGCACGCCAGGCCTCCCTATCCATCACCATCTCCCGGAGTTCACTCAGACTCACGTCCATCGAGTCCGTGATCAAACTGTTACCTATGTCAAATTTAAAAAAACTAAACAATACATACTGATTGTTAAAAGACTGTTCAAACAACACAGAAGTACATAAGAGTAAGAACTCCAATTCTCTTGCTTTCTACTGCCATTCCTTAGGAGAAAAAAATTCTAGAGTATTCTACCAAGTTTGTGTATATAAATGTAGGTATGTATAAACTGCAATAATACTCTATTTTGTGATGTTTTTTGCATTAAATTCTACTCTGCTTTTAAATGACCTGTGGGTAGGCTTGTCTCCACTCAGGTCAAAGGGGTTCTCTACTGCTTATCATTTTAATATAACAAAATTCTAAACCAGACAAGCTCAAAGGCACAAATGGAGTAAATAAAAGAATTATTAATATCACAGTTACATTGGGAAACCTTACAAAAGATTTAATAATTTTCTCTCCATTTTAAACAATTTTAACAATTTTCTCTCCAGGAATCCAGGTTTGACAAAATCAAACCCAAGGGTATTCCCTGGCAGTCCAGTGGTTAAGGCTGCACTATCACTGACGATGGTACAGGTTTGATCTCTGGTTGGGGGAAAAAAAAACTTGGACCCAGAATTGCATCTAAAAGGGAAGACTAGAAGCAAATAGTAATTTTTGCCCTGAGAAACTGAAATATATAAGTGTATGTTGTTGACACTCTTCATCAGACAGAAAGCACCACACAATGCTTCACCCTGGAAAGCACTGGAGCCTATAAGGACTTTCTCACAAAGATCTTCACAAAGCATCTATTCCATGGTGCAATAAAATGCATTTTGCAACATTAAACATGAGTTTAATAAAACTGACTCTCAATACAGGTTAATGGCAAAGCACCAAAGTACACAGCTGTTTAAACAATTCTAAAAAGAGTTAAAATTCAGAGGGATTCCTCGGCGCTCCTCTGGTTAGACAGGACTTCACGCTTCCAATGCAGGTTAGTTCTAGTTGGGAGAACTAAGATCCTGCATGTCACAGCCAAAAAAAAAACAAAACAAAAAAACCGGAGTCAAAGAGTTAAAAACCTATTTATTCAGTTCTTGAATGTTCTGACTTAGAAGGATCAATTTCAGAACGTCTAAGAGTAAACATGGAATAAACAGAGTTGCAACAGGTGTAAATTTTCATGTTCTCTTTAAAGATGTATTTTTATTTAAATATATTGTCATCTGATACAAAATTATTTCTCCCTATTAAAAAAAAATCCAACAACTGTCACTAAGTCGTGTCTGATTCTTTGAGATCCCATGGACTGCAGCACACCAGGCTCCTTTGTCCTTCACTATCTCCCAGAGTTTGCTCAAATTCATGTCCATTGGGTTGATGATGCTATCTAACCATCTCATCCGCTGCTGCCCTCTTCTCCTTTTGCTTTCAACCTTTCCCACCATCAGGGTCTTTTCCAGTGAGCTGCCTCTGTGCATCAGATGACCAAAGAACTGGAGCGTCAACATCAGTCCTTCCAATGAATATTCAGAGTTAATTTCCTTTAGGACTAACTCAACTCCTTGCAGTTCAAGGGACTCTCAAGTCTTCTCCAGCATCATATTTCAAAAGCATCAATTCTCTGGTGCTCAGCCTTCTTTATGGTCCAGCTCTCACATCCATACCTGACTACTGCAAAAACCACAGGTTTGACTAACAGATCTTTGTTGGCAAAGTAATGTCTCTGCTTTTTAACATGCTGTCTAGGTTTGTCATAGTTTCCTTCCAAGGAGCAAGTAGCTTTAAACTTCACAGCTGCAGTCACTGAACAGTGACTTTGGAGCCCAAGAAAATGAAATTTGTCACTATGCCCACTTTTTCCCTTTCTATTTGCCATGAAGTGATGGGACTGAATGCCATGATCTTAGCCTTTTTTTTTTTCATGTTGAGTTTTTGGCTAGTTTTTTCACTCTTCTCTTTCACCCTCATCAAGAGGATCTCTAGGTCAACTAAACCAATATAAATAAGATTTTATATATACAATTCTCTCTTCCCTTCTCACCTTACTCGTAGCTATGCTTCAAGGTCAAGACAAACCTTGTACTTTCATACTCCTGCAAACTTGTAGTATAATCCTTTTTGAAAAATTTGGACTAATTTATTAAAGATTTATAATTTATATACCCTCTGACCCTATAATCTCACCTCTGATAATTTAGCCTTACAGAAAACACTTTAAATAAGCAGAGTCATGATATCAAACGATACTCACCAGATTGCTATGTAGAAACTTGGGGAAAATATGTGTATAACACACACAGAGTTACATATAACACTAAAAATATGTATGTGCTGGTTAAAAGCTATGAAGAGTAACAGAATTTGAATATGATTATGGGTCTTTTTTACAATTCTTTAATATTATTTTTACCTTTTTTTTCTTCAATTGAAACTGATGCATAAATGAGAAAACAGAAGATTAAAGTCTTCTCGATACAACCAGTGACTGAAACTGTGTTACAGTCTGCACAAGCTTGTTAGTGAGCTTCTCAGGTGGTGCTAGACGTAAAGAATCCGCCCTGCCAATGCAGAAGGTGGAAGAGACACAGAAAGATCCCCTGGACGAGGAAACGGCACCCCGCTCCAGCATTCTTGCCGGGAGACTTCCATGGACAGAGAAGCCTGACAGGCTACAATCCACGGGGCTACAAAGAGTTGGACACAACTGAGTGTCTGAACACACAGCACATAGGCTTGTTAATCCTATCTATATCAAAGAACAGATAGGATTCTGTGTGGTATGGGCTGTGATGTTGAACTCTACAAGCATGCAAAGGTGACATCCACCAGACAAACCCAGTTTTGTTAAATCTAGGGTGGCTGCTTAAGTGGAATTTGGTTAAGCCTGGATTTGGTAAACCGAGATTCTTGCTCTGACCCCATTACTTTGTCTGTGGCAAAGCCCTTTGTCTCATTTCTACTTCAGGGCTGTAGCTAGACTGCCGTCACGCACATAGTTCCAAATGCACTGCTCGGGAGAAATACAAATTGACACTCTCCCTTTTCTCCAAAACGTCAGCTTTTCCACAGTCAGTATTTCAAGCAGACTTGCTGTGTGCAGCTCCAACAATATACTTCATCTATTTACGTCTAAAGTAGATACTTATTTATGACACGCGATGCACTGTGCTTGGGCTTCCCAGGTGGCTCAGTGGTTAAGAATTCGCTTGCCAAGCAGAAGACATGGGTTCACTCCCTGGGTCAGGAAGATCCCTGGAGAAGGAAATGCCAACCCACTCCAGTATTACTGCTTGGAAAATCCCATGATCAGAGAAGCCTGGCGGGCTACAGTCCGTAGGGTCACAAAAGAGTTGGACATGACTAAGCAACTAAGCAACAGCAAATGCACTGCGCTCAGCACTAGGACGACTACAGGGAACAAGGGGGCACAGCCCCACCCTCAACAGGCTTACAGTATATTCAAGGATCCCCAAAACCAGTCCGTTGGCATTATGTTTTGAAAACTAGCCTGAGAGGGAGGCAAAGAATGCCCTACATGCACAGAGAAAAGGACCATTTCCTAGACTGGAGAACAATCAAGGGCACTGAGCTCGCAGGGAAGAGCAGGCCCAGGTGAAGGAAAGCAGCACAAGGAACACCGTGTCGCCCTTCAGGGTCGAAAATCACCCTTTAGGGTGAGATCCCGGGGAAGGCAATGGCATCCCACCCCAGTACTCTTGCCTGGAAAATCCAATGGACGGAGGAGCCTGGTGGGCTGCAGTCCATGGGGTCGCTAACAGTCGGACAGACTGAGCGACTTCACTTTCACTTTTCTCTTTCATGCATTGGAGAAGGAAATGGCAACCCACTCCAGTGTTCTTGCCTGGAGAATCCCAGGGACGGGGGAGCCTGGTGGGCTGCCGTCTATGGGGTCACACAGAGTTGGACACGACTGAAATGACTTAGCAGCAGTAGCAGCAGCAGGGTGAGATCCGGGGTAATGGAATTTAAAAAAAAAAATAAAGTAATGAGAAATGAGCTGGTAAAGTCAGCAGAGGTCAGATCATGGGTAAGGAATCTGGACTTGATCTTGAAAACTAGGAAAACCAATGAAGGATTTCAGCAGAGAAGTGACATGATCATATTTTGAATTTAAAATTTTTTCAAGTATGGAAACAGAACGAGTAGCGGGACAAGAAATATTAGAGGCAAGGAAACCAGTTAGACTGCTACAGTTTCCAGGGTGAGAAATGGCTATGGCTGAACCAGGAAAGAAACAAAAGGAGGAACAGTCTGTGTTTCTGTAAGAAGAAACAGTGAGTAATCTTGGAAATCAGGCAAAGGAAAACCTGACGCCAAGGTTTCTGATGTAGGTAACTGGTGGCATTCAGTGCACCAACGGACATGTTGAGGGTGGCTGATTAGGGCATGATGATGATGTGCTTCTGAGATGCTCAACAGGCAGTTGAAAGTTACTACTGTTTTAAAGCTCAGGTCAGCGGTCTAGAGAGGAAATAACTGGTAAGTCCTCCCAATAGTGGAGAAGACAAAGTTCATCCAGAGGAATGAAGGGGGCCTAAAACAGAACCCTGACAAAAACCAATAATTAAGGGATGGGCACAGGAAGAGGCACTCACCAAGGTCAACCAAGAGACAGAAAGAAAACCTGAAGACATGAAGCCAGGGCCCCATAAAGAGAGCATTTCTCAGAAGAAGTGCCTACAATGCCCAACAGAGAGACCCAATGAGAGGAGGGACCAAGTAGAGCCCAACAGAACAGGTGGTAAGATGACCATACACAACCCTGGCCAGGGGAGCCTCAGAGGAATGATTAGACTGAAGCTATTGCAGCAAAGCAAGCTGAAGAACAGACGGGGAGAAGGAGCAGACACACTTGGAGACATCTGGCTAT
The DNA here is from genome assembly GCA_006410675.1 of Oreotragus oreotragus. Lineage (NCBI taxonomy): Eukaryota > Metazoa > Chordata > Mammalia > Artiodactyla > Bovidae > Oreotragus > Oreotragus oreotragus. Next base: position 163,717 of record SJYX01005639.1, on the reverse strand, counting down.
GGAGGAAGCGGCAACAGATGGCACTAAGAGATACGGGTCTGAGGGACGGGGATGTGTGCATGCACACAGTTACTTTTACTGGCCATATCTAGGAAAAAGACAGAGCACAAACAGCTTTGATGGCAGAAAGCTGAGGTAATCTTGATCTGTAAGGAATGCAGAGGGCCATCCGCAGCGCACAGGTGTGAGTCGGATAGCAGACTCAGTTTAGAGTAGGTTTAGAAAAGTGAGCTAGCCACTGTGAAGAAAGAATGATGCCTAAGGAAAGGAGGAAAGTGCTGGGCAGTACTGAGAGGCAAGGTGAGGCTGCAAATCAGGAAGTTAATATGACCCTCAACTTTTCAACTATCTGACTTTCTCCAGCATGGAGAAAGGCTCTAAAGTGTGATTCCAGGGATCAGACTTGGCCAGCTGAGTACAAGAAAGTCAACTATATAAGGAGCTGAGGATATCAGCAAAGGACAGCTGGGCTGAACAAACTAGACAGAGGAAGAAAGCAGCAACTAGGGGGAGCTGAAAAAGGACTGTGTGATGGGTTCAATAAGGTAGAGGAATAGCGTAGCAGGAAGTTAACAGTGTAAGTATAGCTAAGCAAAAGGAGAAAGCATTAGGAAGAGGCAAGAGGGAAAGCAATGGTTATGAGAAGTAAGATGTACTTCCACCCTCCGGGACACTCACAAAATACAACCCTCTGGGGCTGCCCATCTGTCTGTCTTGTCCCCTGTGTGCATGTGTGGTAAGTGACTTCAGTTGTGTCTGACTCTGTGACCCTATGGACTGTGGCCCGTCAGGCTCCCCTGCCCACGGATTCTCCAGGCAAGAAGACTGGAATGGGTTGCTGTGCCCTCCTCCAGTCTTGTCCCCTACTCAACTGTCATTCTCCTTTGCTCCAGCCACCTACTACTCACCTTCCTACAACTTTTCCACTGCCCTATGGAATGCCAGCTCTATGGAAAAGGGCGCTGAACTTTCTCCTTGCCTCCTTGTGGAAACATGACTTTCTTGAAAATGCTGCCTCCCCTGCAGGCCTTTGATTCCGACACCTCAATGCAGCCATTTTCTTTATTGCTTGGTCTAAAAGTCAGTATAAGACAAAACAGGGCCAAAGCATGGGGTGGGGTCGGGTGGGAGGATACAAACAAATTTCCTGGTGAGTGTTTACAACTCTGAACTAATGATGTGAGTATTCTGCCACATTTCCTCTCAGAGCCATTAAATAAAATGTGCCACACACCACACTGTGGGGTGCCATGCTCTACAAGAGACCACATGGCATTTTCCAGTAGGCCAGGAATGCATCCACTCCTGTATTTCAGAGCCAGGACGATCAGGCCTTTTCTCTCAACGTCACCCTCTTCGGAAAGTTGCACATTCCTCTGGAAGCCCCTGTGCAGAGGCGAACACTCTCTGGCCTTCAGGTCACCCCTACACAGCCCCAGTCAACGCCCCTAGACCTCAAAGGAATCCAACAGCAGGGCAGGGCCTAAAGCACACATGAAAGTGAGTCAAATATGCACGAGGTTCTTCAAATACTGTCAGTTGTAGTAATCTATTCCTATTCTAGAATAAGCTCTGCAGGAAAAGCATAAATATCACAGTTACCATATATTTGACTGAAAATAAAGCAGAAGATTTATATTTAGTTATTGTGGCAGCTGGCTGTCTCTGTCTAGCTGTTTGTGTAGCTTTTTGAAAAGATAACTTCTTCCATTTCAAGAGAAAATTCTAAATTTCTGTCCTCCTACTACAGACCTTTGGAACACATAAGCAAGTCAGAAAGTAGACCAGAAAAGGTAGTAACTAAATTATCAGGGCAAATATTTCCTTTTTAAATCAACTATCGAATGAGAACTAGTCGTAAGCTTATTTGCAGTATATAAAATTATTACACAGTGATGACAGTGGAATGTTAGGTATAAAAAAGGTTACTATCTTAAGTACTCATAGAGTTTTAAAAGAAGCAAATTATTACCTTGTGTTGAGCTTTTTCAACAAAAGTATTAAAAAACAACTTTAAAAAGTGGTAGAAAAGGAGATTAGAAACCTAAAATCTTACAGGCCACATGTAGCAGCTGAACAAAAGCTCCTTCACAAGACCTGATACAATGATTTTATAGCGCTAACAACAGAAACATGGTCACTCTGGTCTGGTTATAAAAAGCCCTGCTCTAAGAACAGGAAACACAAGAGTTTTTTCTCTTCACTATAACTAAGCTTGTACTATGGACAAATCAAGATTACCAGCCCAATTTCAAGAGCGGAGAGAATGTTCATAATCCACCTTCTTAAAAAGAAGGCTGATGGAAAAAATGAGATTTGTTTAGAATTTTTAATTTCTGAGGCGGGAGGACCTCTAAATTAGTTTAGTGTAATGATTATACCAAGAGTATACTTCAGACTTCACCCTCTCTCGGCCTCATTTACATTTACAGTGAGTGAGCCTTCAAGTCTTTCCAATGAACACTGAGAGTTATCTCCTTTACAATTGACTGCTTTGATCTCCTTGCAATCCAAGGGACTCCAGCACCATAGTTCAAAAGCATCAATTCTTCAGCACTCAGCTTTCTTTATGGTCCAATTCTCACATCTGTACATGACTACTAGAAAAACTATAGCTCTGATTACACGGACCTTTGTCAGCAAAGTGATGTCTCTGCTTTTTAATATGCTCTCTAGGTCTGTCATAGCTTTTCTTCCAAGGAGCAAATGTCTTTTAATTTCGTGGCTGCAGTCACCATCCACAGTGATTCTGGAGCCCAAGAAAATAAAGTCTGTCACTGTTTCCACTTTTTCCCCATCTATTTGCCATAAAGTGATGGAATCAGATGCATGATCTTAGTTTTTTAAATGCTGAGTTTTAAGCCAGGTTTTTAATCTTCTCTTTCACCCTCATCAAAAGGCTCTTTAGTTCCCCTTCGCTTTCTGCTGTTTGGGTGGTATCATGTGCATATATGAGGTTATTAATATTTCTCCCGGCAATCTTGATTCCAGCTTATGCTTCATCCAGCCCAGCATTTCACATGATGTACTCTGCGTAGAAGTTAAATACAAAGGGTGACAATAACACAGCCTTGGTGTACTCTTTTCCCAATTTGTGAAAAAAATACCATGGGGATCTGTTGAACAGTGATGTCCATGTCCTATGATACACAAAAATCTACATGATTTATGGCCCAATACATACATGTGCTTTCCTGATATACTACATCCTAGAGAAATTATCACACATGTACCAAAAGACACATACAGGAAATGTTAATGTTAGCATCATTTCAAATCAGTTGGTTGTTCCATGTCTAGTTCCAACTGTTGCTTCTTGACCTGCACACAGGTTTCTCAGGAGGCAGGTAAGGTGGTCTGGTATTCCCATCTCTTTAAGAATTTTCACATAACAATATAATAACCTTTGGGGGTAGATACTAGTTTTATCTCAGTTTTGACAGGAAAAACTGAGGCTTAGCATAACTTACGTGAGGTCACACAGTCTGTAAGAGGCTGCTGGTTCAAAATCCAGCTGTTTGCTCACAGGAGGCTGCCACCCACTACACTATTTAATTCTACCATCAATGAAAAAAGTAAACCTATGGCAAGAGCTGAAAAGGAAAGTTTAGGTCTTTTCTTGATCAGTGGCTTTCCTAATTTCAACTCTTTTGCCTTGGTTGAAACTAAAACTAAACAGTAAAAACTGTTTTGCATACTAGAACATCCAGTTGCTTAGAAAAAGAGACACGCTACAAGCCACTTAATGATTGCTTACATGATTCTAAATGGAGGGCTGTAGGCCTGGTCTGAAATGTTGCTATTAGGCACTGAATATCCATCCTAAGTGGCTGGCTCAGATGGTAAAGAATCTGCCTGCAATGCGGGAGACATGAGTTCAATCCCTGGGTCAGGTAGATCCCCTGGAAAAGGAGATGGCAATCCACTCCAGTATTCTTGCCTGAAGAGTCCCATGGACAGAGGAACCTGGAAGGCTAACAGCCCACGGGGTCGCAGAGAGTCAGACGTGACTGAGCAACCAACGCAGTGCACAGAGACACTGAACAGTCCGGCTCAGTGCCTGGGTCACTCTACTGGGAGGGAGAGGAGGAAGACCATGACTAACCACCACAACAGTTATCTTAAACTCCAAACACAAGCATGAGGACCTAACTGATACTAACAGTCTCAGTCTCAAAACTATAAACTGGCAATGAAGCACAAATTCTATGAACATTCTGTTATGATATGGTAAGTACATTCAAATTCACAAAACAAGTTCCCACTATGACAATTACATCAAGACTAGAAGGTATTCAGTTCAGTTCAGTTGCTCAGTCGTGTCCGACTCTCTGTGACCCCATGAATCGCAGCACGCCGGGCCTCCCTGTCCATCACCAACTCCCGGAGTTCACTCAGACTCACGTCCATCAAGTCCATGATGCCATCCAGCCATGTCATCCTCTGTCGTCCCCAATCCCTCCCAGCATCAGAGTCTTTTCCAATGAGTCAACTCTTCGCATGAGGTGGCCAAAGTACTGGAGTTTCAGCTTCAGCATCATTCCTTCCAAAGAGATCCCAGGGCTGATCTCCTTCAGAATGGATTGGTGGGATCTCTTTGCAGTCCAAGGGACTCTCAAGAGTCTTCTCCAACACCACAGTTCAAAAGCATCAATTCTTTGGCGCTCAGCCTTCTTCACAGTCCAACTCTCACATGCAAACATGACCACAGGAAAAACCATAGCCTTGACTAGACGGACCTTAGTCGGCAAAGTAATGTCTCTGCTTTTGAATATGCTGTCTAGGTTGGTCATAACTTTTCTTCCAAGGAGTAAGCATCTTTTAATTTCATGGCTGCAGTCACCATCTGCAGTGATTTTGGAGCCCCCCAAAATAAAGTCTGACACTGTTTCCACTGTTTCCCCATCTATTTCCCATGAAGTGATGGGACCAGATGCCATGATCTTCGTTTTCTGAATGTTGAGATTTAAGCCAACGTTTTCACTCTCCTCTTTCACTTTCATCACGAGGCTTTTTAGTTCCTCTTCACTTTCTGCATCTCTGAGGTTACTGATATTTCTCCCGGCAATCTTGATTCCATCTTGTGTCTCTTCTAGTCCAGCGTTTCTCATGATGTACTCTGCATATAAGTTAAATAAGCAGGGTGACAATATACAGCCTTGACACACTCCTTNTAATGTCTCTGCTTTTGAATATGCTGTCTAGGTTGGTCATGACTTTTCTTCCAAGGAGTAAGCATCTTTTAATTTCATGGCTGCAGTCACCATCTGTAGTGATTTTGGAGCCCCCAAAATAAAGTCTAACATTGTTTCCACTGTTTCCCCATCTATTTTCCATGAAGTTGATGGGACCGGATGCCATGATCTTCGTTATCTGAATGTTGAGCTTTAAGACAATTTTTTTGCTCTCCTCTTTCACTTTCATCAAGAGGCTTTTTAGCTTCTCTTCATTTTCTGCCGTAAGGGTGGTGTCATCTGCATATCTGAGGTTAGTAAAGTAATGCTCAAAATTCTCCAAGCCAGGCTTCAGGAATCTGTGGATCATGAACTTCCTGATGTTCAAGCTGAGAGAGTTCCAGAAAAACATCTACTTCTGCTTTATTGACTATGCCAAAGCCTTGGACTGTGTGGGTCACAATAAACTGTGGAAAATTCTGAAAGAGATGGGAATACCAGACCACCTCACCTGCCCCTTGAGAAACCTGTATGCAGGTCAGGAAGCATCAGTTAGAACTGACCATGGAACCACGGACTGGTTCCAAATGGGAAAAGGAATATGTCAAGGCTGTATATTGTCATCCTGCTTATTTAACTTATATTCAGAGTATATCATGAGAAACGCTGGGCTGGAAGAAGCACAAGCTGGAATCAAGACTGCCAGGAGAAATATTAATAACCTCAGATATGCATATGACACCACCCTTATGACAGAAAGTGAAGAAGAACTAAAAAGTGACTCACTCTTGATGAAAGTCAAAGAGGAGAGTGAATAAGTTGGCTTAAAGCTCAACATTCAGAAAACGAAGATCATGGCATCTGGTCCCATAACTTCATGGCGAATAGATGGGGAAATACTGGAAACAGTGTCAGACTTTATTTTTGGGGGCTCCAAAATCACTGTAGATGGTGACTGCAGCCATGAAATTAAAAGACACGTACTCCTTGGAAGGAAAGTTATGACCAACCTAAACAGCATATTCAAAAGCAGAGACATTACTTTGCCAACAAAGGTCTGTCTAGTCAAGGCTATGGTTTTTCCAGTGATCATGTTTAGATGTGAGAGTTGGACTATAAAGAAAGCTGAGGGCTGAAGAATTGATACTTTTCAACTGTGGTGTTGGAGAAGACTTTTGAGAGTCCCTTGGACTGCAAGAAGATCCAACCAGTCCATTCTAAAGGAGATCAATCCTGGGTTTTCTTTGGAAGAACTGATTTTAAAGCTAAAACTCCAATAATTTGGCCACCTCATGCAGAGAGTTGACTCATTTGAAATAAACTCTGATGCTGGGAGGGACTGGGGGCAGGATGAGAAGGGGATGACAGAGGATGAGATGGCTGAATGGCATCACTGACTTGATGAACATGAGTTTGAATGAACTCCGGGAGTTGGTGATGGACAGGAAGGCCTGGCATGCTGCAATTCATGGGGTCACAAAAGACAGACAAGACTGAATGAATGAACTAAATAGAAAAAATATTAAATACTACATAAACAAATACAATAAAATATGGAGACAAAAATTTAGCAACAGAATAGAACAGTATGAAGAGGAAGGTCTTCACTGATGCCAGCTGGAAAACTAAAATTCTATTATGCTTTAAAGGAATCTCAGAATATCAGCAGAAAATAACAGGTAAAAATTATGATAAGGGCTATAAATTAAAAAGAATCAGTCAAATGGTATTCTTTATATTTATATGAGATATTTTGAATGTGTGAGAATTGTACATAGGGAAATTAAATGGAAGTATAGGTATACAAATTTCAAAATTAAATGTAAACTATGGGTGCTAATTGTATTTTTCAGAGACAGAGGTATTCAGATTATCGTAAAGAACAAAAAAAAAAAAAAAAGAAAAAATGTGCTATAGGCATTAAAAGATAGAAAAAAATATTTATTAAAAATTGTAAAGTAAATTTTTCAGAATGAACATAAGACTGAAAATAAGAAAATGACAAAAGCAAACATTTATGAGAAATATAGTTCAATCTTCCTACAGCAAATTTCAGTAAGATTACAGAGATACTAAATGACACAAAAGGACACATAGACTTCGTGGATATCTACAAGAACTGTATCTTCCAAAACAAGAATACACATTCTTTTCCAGTGTACACAGACTGTCTAGGACCACATACTAAGATACAAAACAAGTCCTCAAAAAACGTAAGAGAATAGAAATAATTTCAAGCATCTTTTCTGATTTAAACAGGTTAAAGCTAGAAATAAAACGCAGAAAGAGAAACAAGAAAGAAAGTTTATATTGAAACTAAACACAAACTAATAAAAAATAATCAATCAAATAAAAAACGATGAGTAGTAAAGGACTAGTTTTTATGTTATTCTTTAATCTTTGCTACATGATTTGAAATATTTCACAATAAAGAATTTTTATTTTAATAAAAATGCTTACTTGTATGAATGTTATATATATGCAGGGGGTGGAGTAAGGTATCTTTCAGAAAATGGTGTTTGTAAACATTTACACTGACAAATTGCTATTTTGGAGAAAAGCTACTTCAGTGCCAAAAATAGCATTAACAGTTGTATCTACAGCTGGAGCAAGAAAGCCACACATGTGGTACAGTCACACTTGGGCAATGAGAAAGAACTTTGGAGCCTGCATTGGCTCCCTATTCTGTTTATTTTATTTTTTTTCTGTTTAGTTAACAAGGCAGAGAAACCTAGTCCTCTCCCAATATGGAGCATGTACAGAGAAGACAGCAATGAGAGTGAGGAGGCAAGTTTGTATCTTAATACTGCTTCAACTCACAGTAATTTAAAACTTTTAAATCATAGTACCTGACACTCTTTCAAACAGCTAATAAATAATAATGTTTCCTATAGAAAATATTAGAGGATTCTTTTTTAGTCCTTCTTTTCCTAAGAAATTCCAAAGTTGTGGGTGATAGGAATCTTTATACACACCTTTAAAATGAAAATGTCAGTCTTAAAGAAGAAATTTGAAAGACTTTTGCTTTCAAGAGAAATATACCATAGATCAAAATATAAAGAAAACAATAATTAGGAAATTTAAATGAAAAATAAACATAAACTAAATAATGATTTTATTTTGGGAGGCTCCAAAATCACTGCAGATGGTGATTGCAGCCATGAAATTGCAGCTTACTCCTTGGAAGGAAAGTTATGACAAACCTAGAGAACATATTCAAAAGCAGAGACATTACTTTGCCAACAAATGTCTGTCTAGTCAAAGCTACTGTTTTTTTAGTAGTCATGTATGGATATGAGAGCTGGACTATAAAGAAAGCTGAGATCCAGAGAATAGGTGCTTTTGAATGGTGGTGTTGGAGAAGACTCTTTAGAGTCCCTTGGACTGCAAGGATATCCAAGCAGTCCATTCTAAAGGAATTCAGTCCTGACTATTCATTGGAAAGACTGATGTTGAAGCCAAAACTCCAATACTTTGGCCACCTGATGTGAAGAACTAACTTATTTGAAAAGACCCTGATGCTTGGAAAGATTGAAGGCACGAGAAGGGGATGACAGAGGATGAGATGGTTAGATGGCATCACCAACTTGATGGACATAATTTGAGTAAACTCCAGGAGTTGGTTACGGATAGGAAAGTGTGGTGTGCTACAATCCATGGGGTAGCAAAGAGCTGGAATGACTGAGCGACTGAACTGAACTGATTTTATTCCTTTTCCTTTAGTAACTATTCTGATCTATGTGATGGATTTTTTTGCCTATATAGAAGGACACACTGTAGAATATTTTTCAAACTTCTCAGAGCCACCTCATTTGCTGTTTTTACACATCTTTTTCAAACATACATGATTATATATGGTTCAAGCTTAGAACTTACTGCTGGTCCCTTGCATTAAACCAAAATTTGATTCAGAAAGACTCCTAACAGGTCCAGGTGCCATCCTCAAATAAATGCCCTGTGCATTTCGCACTGTAAATTTTGAATCCTGGAAAGGAGGACTTTTATGGCTTCTCTTGTTTTTAGGTTTTGCTCTCTTCCGTTATGTCCCATTTTCTCTTGTGCAGATGTTATGTACCCACCCACTTACAGTTACTGGTTCAGGAGGACATCGTGTTATCTAATTTGATGTAAATAGTATTTGTGAGTTTTGATGTTGCTATCTACTTGCTTTGTGTTTTATATGGGAATTACGGGAAATCAGACTGAGCTAGCATCAAAACAGGTCATTGTTACCATAGGGCTTTCAAATTTCCTTGATCAATTTAAGTATATATTTACAGCTTTGGAAAATAGAAAAAGAAGAATTACTTTCTCCTTTTAGAGAACACTGAAACTTTGATTAAAATCTTTAGTCAAGAAGAGTACAAGAAAATTAAATTATATCCTAATGTCACATAAAGTATATAAAAATACATATAAACTATTCAGTTCAGTCACTCAGTCGTGTCCGACTCTTTGTGACCCCATGAATCGCAGCACACCAGGCCTCCCTGTCCATCACCAACTCCCGGAGTTCACTCAAACTCACGTCCATCGAGTCCGTGATGCCATCCAGCCATCTCATCCTCGGTCGTCCCCTTTTCCTCTTGCCCCCAATCCCTCCCAGCATCAGAGTCTTTTCCAATGATTCAACTCTTTGCATGAGGTGGCCAAAGTACTGGAGTTTCAGCTTTAGCATCATTCCTTCCAAAGAACACCCAGGGCTGATATAACTAATACATATATAAACTATTAGTAGATATTAATGAATTTAATGTCAGAAAATTCTTAAAACTATAAGATTCAAAGAAAATAATATACACCACATTATATGAAGAAAAAGACACCTGAAAATATTTAAAATTCATTCTTTAAGAAAATATTCAGCAAAGTAATTTTAGAAGGGAACATCGTTAGCTTAATTTCTTTCTTTTTTTTTTTTTTTTCTACAGGCTTTCCATGATCTACAGAGAATATTCAAGTCAAAAGAGAGAAATTTAATAAAGTAACAGAAAATCCAAAAACCCAGTTAGGTGAAAGTGTTCAGTTTTACTAATTGTTTAAAAACAATAAATTATTTTTATAACTGACATCACTTTACATGCCAGTTCAATAACTGGCAAATGTTAAAAAGTCTGACAATATAATTTTTGGAAACAAAGTCAAGAACAAGTAGCACTCATGCTTTTTTGAGAGATATTTGACAAAATATAATACAATCCAAGATGGTCAAACTCTGTAATTCAGGAATTCCCTTTATTACTTCTTAGAAAATCACCCTTATGTACACAGAGAAAGTTTCAATTTGCAGAATTATGCCTGTAGGCATGAAATTAGATTCCAGATACATAAATAATAGCCTATCTGCAAAATGATAATAGACCATTTATGATTAAATAAGTATTTAGCAAAATACACACCAAAATCATAAACTTTGAATTCATGGTAGAAGTTGCCATTCAGATAAGAAAGAAGGAAATGAGATTAGGCAGAAAATTATGAGGATCTCAATTATCTCTGTCACATTTTAATTCTTAGAAGACCTGCAATAAATATTGCATAACAACAAGTGTCGGTAGAGCCAAAAATGTAAAGGAGTAGTTTTTATGTTATTCTTTAATCTTTACTACATCATTTGAAATATTTTACAATAAAGAGTTATCATGTTTACAAAAATGTTTATTTGTATGAATGTTACATATATACAGGAGGTGGAGTAAGGTATCTTCCAGAAAATGGTGCTTGTAAAGATTTGCACTGACAGATTGCTATTTTGGAGAAATCCTAGTGGATAGCTATTTCAATGCCAAAAAAAAGCACTGGCAGATGTATCTACAGCTGGAACAAGAAAGCTACACATGTGGTACAGTCACAGTTGGCAATGAGAAAGAACTTTGGAGTCTGCATTGGCTCCCTTTTCTGTTTATTTTTATTTTAATATTATTATTTTTTTTTTTTCTGTGTAGTTAACAAGGCAGAGAAACCTAGAATCTTCTCCCAATATGGAGCATGTACAGAGAAGACAGTAATGAGAAGAGGCAAGTTTGTCTCTTAATATTGCTTCAACCCATGGTTATTTGAACTTTTAAGTCATAGTACTTGACACTCTTTCCAACAGCTAATAAATAACAATGTTTCTTAAGAAAATACTAGCAGATTTTGTTTTAAGCATTCTTTTCCTGTGAAATTCCAAAGTTGTGGGTGAGAGGAATCTTTATATATACATTTAAAATGAAAATAACAGTCTTAAAGAAGAAATTGGAAAGACTTTGCTTTCAAGAGAAACATACCATACATCAAAGTACAAAGAAAACAATAATTAGAAAATTTAAACTAAAAATAAACATGAATTAAATAATGATTGGCCTCAAAACATTTAACGGTAACATATTAGGCTAGTGAAAGTATACATATATGTATGTATGTGTATATATATATATATATATATATATATATATATTGCATTTCACATTGTTCCACTATAAAATTTTTTTAATTAAAAAAAAAAATGAGAGCCGTAAGTAAACATTTGCAAGACATTTCTTTCTTTACTAAAGAAAATAAAAGTAATACACAAAGTTTAAGAGAAATTGTCTGAAGATACAGGGAAAAAATTGAGGCTTACACTAGACTATTTTATACTTATGGAACAAAACAGAGACAAATTTGAATACAAAAGTTCCTAAGAGGCTACAACCTGCTTTGGTAGCATAGTTGTGAACATAGCTACTTTCCATAAAGGGCACAACAGTGAACAATGTTTACTTATGCATAATAATTTTAACACTAATAAATTTACACCTCCAACCACAGCCAATTCTGATATCCTTTTCAAAGATCGGGCAGGAAAGGTATTCGGAGTGTTGTTGGAATGAAGGTGGTTGTTGGGAGCTGGTGTGACTAAAGCCTTATTACTTACTTTCATGGTCACCTAACTATGGATACTAGGTTGCAACCTCTCTGAAACAAGGATTTGTATCTATTTAAACAGATGTAGTCCTTGGTGACTTAGCAGTAAAGAATCTGCTTGCCAGTGCAGAAGATGCAGGTTTGATCCCTGGGTTAGGAAGATCCCCTGCAGAAGGAAATGGTAATCCACTGAAATATTCTTGCCTGGGAAATCCCATGGACAGAGGAGTCTGGTGGGCTACAGTCCACGGGGTCACAAAAAGTCAGACATAACTTAGTGAGTAAACAACAACAACAATAACATCATCAACAGAAAACATCCTGGCACTTGCATGAGTTCATTAAATATTTACCCAAAGAAAAATGCAGCAATGGGAGCTCAAAATGGCACCTAAAATCAAAGCAATGGATAAGACAGCCATGTCTTCTTGAACCTTATATTAAGAGTGAGTGTCCTTAGAATGAGCTTTCATGGAGTAGATTGTGTCCTCTGTAGAGTAGCACTGTTTTGGGGATCATTTGAAGTGATTATTCTCTCTTAGGTTGATTTCTAGCATAATTTTTCATGGAGCAATCCATACCTCACTCACCCTGCCTCATTAGGGTGACTTCACCTACAGCTTTTGGGTAAGATTCTTCAGATTTAGTTATCTATCCCTGCCACCTTCTATGGTGTTTCCTCCAGAGGAAAGTCTCAAAATGTCCCTTCCCCAGTCCTTTGATAGCCCTCACTTTCTACTCCAGAGATAAAAATGGCTTTACATCTTCTGATTTTTCTAGGAAACAGTGCCTGTGCCTAACTATTTCAGAAAATTATTTTCAAATTATATGAATAGCTATCTTTATCAGGTTCAAAATAGGACAATAACTGCTGATACCTGCCTCTCTCTGTGAGCTTCTAGGTACTCTTTTTTTTCTCCAAAGATGTTTTAGAGTGGGAGCTTCTTGTCATTTCTTTTTTTCCTCTCTGTTTTTCTTGGATGACGACACCAACTCAATGGACATGAGTTTGAATAAACTCTTGGAGTTGGTGATAAACAGGGAGGCCTGGAGTACTGCAGTCCATGGGGTTGCAGAGTTTTTGTGGGTTTGTGAATTCTCCTTCTCTATAATGCCTATTCATGTTTCATGGATGAAATATCTTCTCTTGTTTTGTGAGAACTTTATAGTATGTGAAATATATTTTCTTCTACTCATTGCATTGTTTCTTTTCTTCTTGATTTCTTTTTATTCTCGTTGTTTTTGGTTTCTGTTCCCTGTTGCTATAACTCAAAGATGTGGGGTTCAGTAGCCCATGCATATTTCCCTAATCCTGTTGTCAAACCCAAATTCACATGTAGGATGCACAGTGATACTGAACAAACCTAAACGTTAGAGTTTTGAACAGAGAAAAGTTTGTTAGTCAAGGAGGCACCAACACAAACAGTGGGAGACGCTTGTCTCAAATCATTCTCACTGAGTGGCTCAGGTGTAAGATTTTTAAAGGCCAAAGAACGAGAGTAGGGAGCTGTGAGGCCAGCTTCCCCATAGGATCTCAGTAGCAGACATTTTGGCACCACCTTGTGACTTAGTTTGTCCCTAATGGTCGTGATTATGCTCTAAGTTCCTACTAAACAAGCTCATTAAGGTCTGGAGATCCTTTAGCTTCCCTCTAGGAGAGGGCAGAAGCAATAGTGGAGGCATTTTATCATTTATTTAGGGACTATATGATGGTTTAGAAGTTTAAAGTTTTCAACTGACACTCCAGGTGTCATTGATTAAGTCTGTTCAAGGGAACCTGATTGAAGCCTTGAAATATTATCTCAATAGTTTAAGGTTATGAATCAGGGTACTGATTTAAGATAACAATCATGTAAAGATTATGATGGGTTTAATTTTAAGCAGATAGAAAAGCTTAAGAGCTAGTGAACAAGTTAAAGAAGCAAGAAGGAAAACAAGGCTTTTCTGGGTCTGTTATAGCAGGATAAGAAAGGGGCTAGAGGTTAATCATAAACTTGGCAGAGTGACTCAGATTTAGGAAAAAACTGGGTTTCAATCTCCCATGTTCAGTATACCTCTGCCTATGATCCTTTGGTTTAATTTACCAACATATGGATTTGATCATAAGACAGTCTGATTCAAGTCTACTCTACTATTCTGAGACGTTTACAGTCTCTAATCTAACATATTACTATTTACAAATAGCTGAAATGGAAGAAACGTAAATGTCTGTCGAAAGGGCAATGGATAAAGAAGATGTGGTACATACATAATGGAATGTTATTCAGCTATAAAATGACAAAATAATTCCATTTGCAATAACATGGATGGACTGAGAGATTGCCATACAGAGTGAAGTAAGTCATATGGAGAAACGCAAACCTCATATGATACCACTTATATGTGGAATGCAAAAAAAAAAACTGCAAATGAACTTATCTATAAAACAGAGATGAAATTGCAGATGCAGAAAATAAACATGGTTATCAAGTGTAGAAGGATGAGGGATACATTGGAAGATTAGGATTGACAGACAAATATTACTATATATAAAATATATAACTAATTAAAACTTACTGAATATCATATAGAACTCTACTCAATACTTTGTAATGGCCTATATGGGAAAATAATCTAAAAAAGAGTGATATACGTATATGTGTAATACATGTACTTTGCTGTACACTCGAAGCTAATAAAACAATGTAAATCAATTATACCCCAATAAAAATTTAAAAAAAAAATGCAGAGCCTGTAGGGCCCTGCTTGGTCTTAACATGGAATGTCTAGGAGAACCATCTCTAGAAGACGGGCTACCTGTTCTTGCTCCAGTTTAACATGTTCAGACTTGCAAATGCTACTCCCATTTGTAAGAATGTCAGTTACAATGCTGTCCGTCGGAAGTGGTCAATTGATCAATAGATTGTTGCTGTTAATTTACATTGGGGGAAGAAAGAATGACAAACAGCAATTAATTTATCAGATCAGATGCAGAAGGCTAGGCATCTAACATAGACCAATGTGAATTTTCCAAAGTCAATAGATAATTTATATCTTAAGTAATTAGAAGACCCAACCAGAATTGATTACAAGATACCTTGTGCTGGCATTGTGACAATTTGATCTGTACATAAATTTTACATGCATGCTTTGTAGGTATTATAAAATACATATTATTATGCATTTTAATAATTTTATATAAAATTATTTGAATGTATTTATGAAGCACTGATCAAAGACAGCGCTAACAGTTGAAGAGAAAAGTACTTTTAAAAAGCTTGATTCAGGATATAATTACATCAAGATTCTAGTGTACAAGTGAAGAAAATTTATAAAATGGGATATATTAAACATACCTATAAAACACTATACACATACCTGTGAACATAAAATATGTAAAGTAAGAAAAATGGAGACTGTTCATTACAAAAGATTTACTGCACACACCTTTCTACCTAGCAAAAATGACCACACCATCATTCCATGTTAAATGTGATGAGTACCAGTCTTTCATAGCTCTTCAAATCCACAAACGAATCTTTATGTGAAAAAAAATCAAGTCAATCTAATTACGTATACAAAAACAGTATCTCTGAAGAGCTGTTTACATGGAGGAAATTTATTTTAGCAAGAAATGAAAAGTAGATTTTGTTTAGAGATCTATAACACTGAGAAAAAGCCAGGCTAGCAGACAATTTGAAATAAAATAGAAATCTGCCTTTACCCATGTTAAGCCTGAAGTAATAAAAAGACATCTTGTTGGAAGTGAACTGGAAAAAGAATGATACTTAGGGAAGATATAAGGCTATAAGATATATCTGACATGATCTCCATAGCACAGAAAAGAAGACAGTGTTATTTAAACAAATATTAATGCATTCACTTTTGCAATATAAAGATGTGGTAGGGCAGAAGGATTCATTTCAGCAGTTTGCACTATTACACAAAGGATTTAAAATATTTTGTTATGTAAAAGGAATTTGCAAGTTGATCTCTAGTTTCAATTAACTTTGAAACTCACTTTAATAATGTCACATAAATTTTCTTATTAGCTTCTGTGAACTGACTTTAGTTGTTAATTGGAAGAGTATCCCTGAATTTGAGGAAAATAAGAATGATAAGTAACAGGACAGAAGTGGGTCTGCACAAAATACTGGCAGGTAGGAGCCCAAAATGAAGGAGGGCAAAAGAGGAATGTATTGTGATTCAGAGTCAAAGAACTTTAAGAACGTTGGTGTCATGGGATCAGTTTGAAGCCATATCATCTTTTGCATAGTGCTGTATTCCTCCTCTAATATGTCTGAAAATCCCATTAAAGTCAGTTTCCTATGCATGATGCATATGCAAGAACCTACATAATGTGCTTGTTGACAGAGTAAATGGAGAGCTGTTCTCAAGCACAGTGAATGAATTTGAAAGACAAGACAGCAGCTTCAGGAGTTAGGATGAGACAGAATTCCTGATCTCAGAGCAGGAATTCACTGTAAGATTTTCTTTCATTAAACCCTGTGAAAATTGTGGAGGGGATTTGAGTGTTTTTAATATAAGAATAATCATAATAACCACTATTATTATTGTGTTCTAAGGGTAGGGGAGGAGAGTAAGTACCCGTCTCTGGGTCTCTAAGGATCCCCTCAAACACAGCTGTGAAAATTACACTAGGAGAGACGTATGGAAAGGTTAAATATACTCACAGATACTAGAGAGAAGGGCATAGCATGCCCAGAGGGCACACAAAGTCACCCAAAAGCCTGAGGTTTGTTCAGAGCAGGCAGAAAGAGAGCAGGACAAAGACCTTTGGGCAAAAGCCTTTATTGAGTGTGTCGCGGGCGTTGTAGTTCATGACACATGGGAATCATTTTTAATGGATAATTTTAATGTAACTGGATCAACATGGAAAGGAGGAAAGAGTAAAATGAAGAAGTCATCATGAAGCTTATTGTTTAAACACACATCTTGCTGATGGGTTCCCAGAAATGGACAATAGCTAGCTAAAAATTCAAAACAAGCAGGGAGGGTATTGGCATTCAGGGAGCCATTGAGGCAACAAATATTAATTACTCTTTAGATTATAATTATAATTTAAATTTTATTGACCATTTGCTAAGTTCAGGGCTCTGTTCTAAGTCCTTTTGTTTGTATTAGCTCACATAATCCTCAGAGCACTATTATGCTCTATTATTTATCCCCACTTACAATGAAGAAACCAGGCAGGCAGAGATTCTCTAAAGTTTATCATATATTGTCAAAATGATGAGACAGTTTTAGGTAAAATAAATCATTACCCCCAGAATACTCAAAGCAGAAGGACACAGAATTGCTTAATATACATCGTTCCACTTTAGGTAACAAACGAAACTGGCTTGATAAAAATGTGTTTTTCAGCATAAGTCCTCCAGGACCAGATAAGTGGTCAGAGAGGGGGGAAAAAAAAAAAAATTTTTTTTTTTTTTTTCCTTACAAAGTTCTAGAAATTGCAAGTTGCTCAGTGAGTAGCTTTTCCCTTCTCCAGGGTATCTTCCCAACCCAGGGATCAAACCCAGGTCTCCTACACTGTAGGCAGATTCTTTACCAGATGAGCCACTAGGGAAGTCCAAGAATATTGGAGTGGGTAGCCTATCCCTTCTCCAGGGGATCTTACTGACCCAGGACTAGAACTGGGGTCTCCTACATTGCAGGCGGATCCTGGATGCTGACGATTAAATTAACCATGAACAAAATTATACAGACGACAAAGCTCAAAATTTGGCACATTCTACAATTTGGCCATGGAAGAAAATAAAGAGAACCACAGGATGAAATAAAGAGTTACTTCTTTTTGTTGCTTGTTTATTGCTTGTTTAGTTGACTGGTTTGAATTGTTTTCAACTTTAGAAAAACCACATTTTGAAAATAAAAAGGAAGTCAAGTGAGAGGCAAATGATTGAAAAATCTGTAAAAAGAATGCATAATTGATGGAGCAATTTCCCTGCTGCTGCTGCTGCTGCTGCTGCTGCTGCTAGGTCGTTTCAGTCATGTCCAACTCTGTGTGACCCCATAGATGGCAGCCCACCAAGTTCTGCTGTCCTTGGGTGCCGGGGTCCAGCCTCAGTGGAACCAGGGCGATTCAAAAGAGAAACAGCGTTGATGAGGAAAAGAACTTATTTATTTATTAATATAAGATTAGATTAGGAAGAAATAGTGTAGTGGGAAAATTAAGTGGAGAAAAGAGGCTGAATAACTTGGCTTACGGGGAAGGCCAATAAAATCTCAGGACAAGAGATTTGCACCATCTACGCTGGGCCACCGGTGCCCGTTTGAATATCTAAGGGTGCCCCGCCTTAGGCTCCCTTTCGCGTGGGTCTTAGAGGCCAGGACAAGAAAGCAGACTTGGCGAGCCACCCCTCTCCAGTTGGGAATTCAGCCTGAAATTGGAGTAAAGAAGAGGAAGAGAGAGAGACACAGGGGAAACCAGTCCAGCTACTGGCTCCAGCCTCTATTGTTCAGAAGGCCTTTTATACGTTTAGTTATACATAGAGATCAATGGGTAATACAAAATTATGCAGTGTTAGCAGACCAGACACTTATCAAAGCCAGGTTTTTCTCTCTACATACCTAATTGTATACACAAGTCTTAGGTGATTTACATCGTCTTCTGGCCAAAAGGGCCAATTAACATTTAACAGCCTTTTTCCGATAAGTGTTTGTTAACCAGAAGACTTACTTGTGATCTTCCCAAGGTCTGGTGCCACTCTCAGAAAGCACTAAATAAAGTTACATTCTTACATAGCAAAGATACAGCAATTTATAACAAGTAAAAGGAGTACAGTGATTTATAACAAAAGAAAAGTAATTAACTCAAAAGTCTAGTGTTGCTAACATCAGAACTACTGCATATCTTTTTCCATATCCCATTTACATTGATTAACATCCTTCCAGGTGGCTAAAAGATAAAGAATATGGAGGCCTGGCAGCAGTCATTGAGTCAACAATGAAAACCCATCACCAATATGATTTTTAACTCTTTAGAAACGGCTCTGTATCTTTAAGATGCTTTTAAGCTTTGTGCCTCTCGCAGTTGGGGGCTGTAAGCAATTCACAAGCTGTAAGAGGTCCGGGGAACCTGTTAGGCAAGCTAGAGAGCTATCAGAGGGGGGTTGAGCAAATGCAGAAGACTAAAGCCCTGATTTGACTTTTTCCAGAGAATATCAGAAGAGCAGAGTACAAAAGCCTGCAGATTTTTTTTTTTTTTTTTNAGCTAGAGAGCTATCAGAGGGGGGTTGAGCAAATGCAGAAGACTAAAGCCCTGATTTGACTTTTTCCAGAGAATATCAGAAGAGCAGAGTACAAAAGCCTGCAGATTTTTTTTTTTTTTTTTTTGTGGGGTGGTGGGGGGGTGGATGCTCAGGAAATACCAGGAGGAAAACCTGAGATCTGACTCGACCTTGCACATCAGATCTCTGCCACATGACCTTGTCACGGATGGGATTCCTCACGCTGGCCCCTGGCACCTGGGATTCTCCAGGTAAGAACACTGGACTGAGTTGCCATTTCCTTTTCCAATGCATGAAAGTGAAAAGTGAAAGTGAAGATGCTCAGTGTGTCTGACTCTTAGCGACCCCATGAACTGCAGCCTACCAGGCTCCTCCGTCCATGCGGTTTTCCAGGCAAGAGTACTAGAGTGGGTTGTCATTGCCTTCTCTGAGGAGGTAACAAGTTAGGGGTCAAGAGAATAGGCAGAAAGTTTAGCTTTAGAGACAAGAAAGTTACATTAACTAGAATATACTTTGGAATAGAAAGAGAAATGATCACAATGGTAAATAAGGAAGATTCAGGAGAAATCTGGTTTCAGCAAGAATTTATTGAACACATAACTTTGTTCTTAGCACTGCACATGTTATAAGAAGGACTTCAGATAGATCGAAGATGCTTTATGCCCTTAACGTGTTGTCTGGTTATAATATTCAATCTCTTGGAGGCTTGAAATTGTAGAGATGAGAGAAGTTATAGTCATTCAGACAAGATCATAATTCTGTTTCAGTTATTTGGTTTTTTTAGATGCAAGAAAAGGAAAATAGCTCCAAAAGTAAATGTCTTGATAAAAACATAACCTTACGAAAGCTTAACAGGCTTTTCTTTTCTTTTCTTATTATTTATACCTTATTTCACATAAAATTAGGAAATATAACAGGACATTTTAAGATAAAGAGCATTTTTCCTTTCAAATTGAAATTGTCTCATTAGGAAAAGATAATATAAAAACATAATCTTATAAAAATTATGGCATATTTACCCCATTTCTTAAGCAAGAGAAAAAGTAATATTGAATCAAAGTTTTTGTTTTATCATAGTAAGATTTATATTGTAATTATGAAAAGTCAAGCCATATATACATACAAATGTTAATATTTTTCTGAAATAAAAACAATATTTTAAAATGATAATATAGCATATACTAGAAATCATATAATATTTCTAAAAGAAAAGGCTTTGAGCATATTTGAAATTGTGGATCACTACCTTACCACTATGTCTTACTTGTATTAAAATTTAAGTACGTAACCCCAACATGCACTTGAAGGCACCAGATGTCACTGTTTTAGACATGACACATTTATCACTGTAGATAATTAATAAATGTGAGGAAATAATTGAACATTCTGTTAAAATTATTTCCCAGCAAAACTATGACAAAATTGATGGTGTTAGTGAAACCAAGTAAGACCCTGTGAGGCCTTCTTGGGCATGAAAGCCCTTCTGTGTCTCCCATTTCTCAATTGTTGAAAAAAAGATTTTCAACTTCCTAGACCTTCTCTTAGTTTCAAGGGGCAGATTTAAACAGTTCCTTATCAGGGAAGTGAGAGAATGCAGAAATAAATAGTGCAGGAATGGGGCCTGGGCCTGGGAAGGTGCATAACAATCTGATATATATCTCTGAGTTCTTCTACAGAAACAAAGGTCCCCAACCAAAAGGAGAATGTTAACTTCAGTCTGAGCACAAGCTTGTGGACCCTAGAATGGTTGGAACCAGACACCGATGATTGCAATTTCTAGAATACCACCAACCAATCAGAGGAGAGTTATATACGTTGCAGTCCTCCCCTGAAATTTTCCCTATAAAAACTTACTCTTATAAACCCATTAGGGAGGTTGAGTCTTTTGAACATGAGCCTCCCTATTCTCTTTTCATGGCCGTTGCAGTACATGTTTCTCTGCTCTAAACTCTGACATTTTAGTTTGTTTGGCTTTACTGTATGCTAGGCACAGGAACTTAGGTTCAGCAACACTGGAATCTCATCATTATAAATAATATTCATACATATACATAGAGCAAACTATGTTTATATTACCAACTTAATTTTAATTTTTTAAAAATCAAGGATTCCATCATATTTTTGCCTTAGTTTAAGGACAATTTACAACAGTTCATTGTAAATAATTTTAAAACACTTAAAACACAGGAACTAGGGAAACAAGCTCAAAACCATCTTGTGCAGCCCACTCTTTCACAGATGATGGAAAGAAGTCTATTAATAAAAATATTTGACTTGTCATCTAATAATCTTGACTACATATTTAGTATTTATTACATAATATTATGGGGTTTCCCTGGTGGCACTAGTGGTAAAGTACTTGCTTGCCAGTATACATAGATGTAAGAGATGAGGGTTCAATCCCTGGATCAGGAAGATCCCCTGGAGAAGAACAGGGCAACCCACTCCAATATTCTCACCTGGAGAATCCCATGGACAGAGGAGCCTGGCAGGCTACAGTCCATAGCATTGTAAAGAGTTGAATACAACTGAAGCAACTTAGCACCCATGCACACACATACATAATATCATAATGTCCCTTATTGGCAAATTATGTGTTTGTAAGCCCCATAGCATATTTGATCTATAGTTAAATAAGACAAAAGCAGTTAAAAATATATGTGTGTATGTATGTCTTTGGATTTTTCAAATATATAGAAACATTCTCTATATATACTTTTTCCTCTTTTATCACAAAGTGTAATCATGGAAAAATGTACAAAACCATAAAATACACTCTTAACATTCTGTCCTTTACAATTATGACAATTTTTTAGCATTTGATTAATATTTAGATTGTATTTACTTGCATGTTAATAAAATATATATTAAAACATATCATTTAAGGTATTTACTTATTACAAAATAATATTTTCTCACACCATTAATATGGTCAAACAAGGAATGTCCTATATTCTTATCATTAACTGACTTTCTTTATCAGCTAGCTAACTGTCCTAGTGCTGCCATCATTCTGGAGAATTTGGTGCATTAGAATTCCCATGTCAATGTTTTATTTTGGATTATTCAATTCTGGTGAACACGATCCACATTCTAATAGCTCACATGGCATTTTGGGTCACTGAATCATCTTAAACTATGTCTATCAGCAGTATTAAATGCAAACATTCTATTTTTGAATACATCCTTCTCTCACTTTTATCCATTACCCGATTACTCTGGAGCAAGTATTGCCAGACCATCTGTCTATCAAGCAAAACATGCAGATCAGGTCATGACAATTTGTGACTTTCTATTAGAGCTATGCAGTCAAAGCAATGTGGCAATATTTCTATAACATCTGGGTTATTTTATTCTCCTCCTATCCAAAGAGAAATTTAAAACTGTTTAGATAAATGACCCTCCTGTGTCTCTCTCTAAAAGAAAGTAGGCTGAGAAAATATTACATTATTTCCTGAGATTGTGTCATGTTGATTACCTGCATAAGCAGAAGGAATGGAAACTATCAGGCAGATGAGACCTGAACAGAGCATGATGACAACTAATTAATAATTTGGCAAGATGTACGTCACCATAACACAAATATCCTCAGTTAAAAATAAAACTTTGTTCTGAAATAGATTTAGGTTGTGGAATGAGGCAGCTGAATAAAATGACAATAAAGTTAGACAAAATGGCTGAGATCAAAAAAAAAAGAAAAGCAAACTCGAAGTAAGCTCTGTGAAACATGTGTGGGAAACTTGAGCTACCAGGGAAGCGCTATAAAAAGAGAAGTGAAGCGAAGTGAAATCGCTCAGTCGTGTCCAACTCTTTGTGACCCCATGGGCAGTAACCTACACCAGGCTTCTCTGTCAATAAAAAGAGAAGCCAACTATTAATAACTTATCAAAAAAGATGAAACTATTCTCACATTAATGATAGGGAAATCCTGGAATAACTATTAAATAATTTTAAAATTGAGTTTTAAGAATCTTAAAAGCAGAACTAAATTTTGCATAGAGAAATAATAATTTTAAAACCAAAACAAACAGGTATGAAAAAAGGCCACATATTGTTCGTTACTCTGACTGTGAATAAAAAAAAAAAACTCAGTGGCATAAAATAAACAACTATAATTTCATGAATTCTATGGGTCAGGAATTTAAATAAACCTTCGCTTCTATTCTTATGGATGCAAGCTGTCTCAGTTCAAACACTAGGGTCTAGAGACATTTAGATGCCTTGTTCATTCACATGTCTTAACGTCAGGCTGAGAAGAAAATTAGAATATCTGGATCTAGAGTGGCTGTGTTTCCTCAAGTGTATTTATCTCTGCCTGTTCTCTGCAGATGTCCTTTTAACCATGGTGGCTTCTAGCAGCAAGACTTCCGACATGGTGGCTCAGGTTTTCAAAGTTTTGGAAAAGAAGGTGAGTAGGAAGCTCCTTTTGTAGACACTGGTTATTTATCAAGATGAGAGGCAATATTACAGGAAGCTGTATCTTCATTTTTTCAACTGTAAATATCTGGACATCTGAGGCCTGCAGCAGTTGGAGTACTCTTGAGCTTTATTTTTCTTTTGTATGTGGTTGCTACACATGGCTTTCCTCAGAGGATGGATTTGGAATAGCCAGACATCTTACCTGGTATAATTCTAAAATTTCAGAGAGAAAGAGAGTGAGACAGAGACAGAGAGACAAACTGAGAAAGGACAAAGAGAAGTAGAAGCTGTATTTACTTTATAAGATAGCTTCAAAACTCTTTTATTCTATGTCGTGTGTTTATAAGTGAGTAACCAAGCTTATCTGATTTTTACAGGGACACAAACCAGACTTCACCTTTTGTGAGAAAAATGTCAAAGAATGTGCAGACATGTTTAAAAAGGGTCACATGCAGATATGCAAAGAAATAATTGGAAAATTTGGGAATATATTGAAAATCTAAACTCAATCTGGCTGTAGAGAAAATACATCATTCTGATGCTTTTAACAAGGAATTGACCCAAATAGCAATGCATAAATTAAAGCAATAAAAAATATGACAAACTTAGAAAAAGTAAGAAATATTAACAAAACTTCAATACATACCTGACATGTGTTATAGGGAACTAGAATAGGGATAATGGCAGAGTAATTATTCAAAGACAAAATAACTAAGAATTTATCTGAATTGATAAATTTATACTACTAATAATAACAAGTACATCAGGAGAAACACTGGTCTGGAAGAAGCATAAGCTGGAATCAAGATTGCCGGGAGAAACAATAACCTTGGATATGCAGATGACACCACCCTTATGGTAGAAAGTGAAGAAGAACTAAAGAGCCTCTTTTTACAACAGTTCATTGTAAATAATTTTAAAACACTTAAAACACAGGAACTAGGGAAACAAGCTCAAAACCATCTTGTGCAGCCCACTCTTTCACAGATGATGGAAAGAAGTCTATTAATAAAAATATTTGACTTGTCATCTAATAATCTTGACTACATATTTAGTATTTATTACATAATATTATGGGGTTTCCCTGGTGGCACTAGTGGTAAAGTACTTGCTTGCCAGTATACATAGATGTAAGAGATGAGGGTTCAATCCCTGGATCAGGAAGATCCCCTGGAGAAGAACAGGGCAACCCACTCCAATATTCTCACCTGGAGAATCCCATGGACAGAGGAGCCTGGCAGGCTACAGTCCATAGCATTGTAAAGAGTTGAATACAACTGAAGCAACTTAGCACCCATGCACACACATACATAATATCATAATGTCCCTTATTGGCAAATTATGTGTTTGTAAGCCCCATAGCATATTTGATCTATAGTTAAATAAGACAAAAGCAGTTAAAAATATATGTGTGTATGTATGTCTTTGGATTTTTCAAATATATAGAAACATTCTCTATATATACTTTTTCCTCTTTTATCACAAAGTGTAATCATGGAAAAATGTACAAAACCATAAAATACACTCTTAACATTCTGTCCTTTACAATTATGACAATTTTTTAGCATTTGATTAATATTTAGATTGTATTTACTTGCATGTTAATAAAATATATATTAAAACATATCATTTAAGGTATTTACTTATTACAAAATAATATTTTCTCACACCATTAATATGGTCAAACAAGGAATGTCCTATATTCTTATCATTAACTGACTTTCTTTATCAGCTAGCTAACTGTCCTAGTGCTGCCATCATTCTGGAGAATTTGGTGCATTAGAATTCCCATGTCAATGTTTTATTTTGGATTATTCAATTCTGGTGAACACGATCCACATTCTAATAGCTCACATGGCATTTTGGGTCACTGAATCATCTTAAACTATGTCTATCAGCAGTATTAAATGCAAACATTCTATTTTTGAATACATCCTTCTCTCACTTTTATCCATTACCCGATTACTCTGGAGCAAGTATTGCCAGACCATCTGTCTATCAAGCAAAACATGCAGATCAGGTCATGACAATTTGTGACTTTCTATTAGAGCTATGCAGTCAAAGCAATGTGGCAATATTTCTATAACATCTGGGTTATTTTATTCTCCTCCTATCCAAAGAGAAATTTAAAACTGTTTAGATAAATGACCCTCCTGTGTCTCTCTCTAAAAGAAAGTAGGCTGAGAAAATATTACATTATTTCCTGAGATTGTGTCATGTTGATTACCTGCATAAGCAGAAGGAATGGAAACTATCAGGCAGATGAGACCTGAACAGAGCATGATGACAACTAATTAATAATTTGGCAAGATGTACGTCACCATAACACAAATATCCTCAGTTAAAAATAAAACTTTGTTCTGAAATAGATTTAGGTTGTGGAATGAGGCAGCTGAATAAAATGACAATAAAGTTAGACAAAATGGCTGAGATCAAAAAAAAAAGAAAAGCAAACTCGAAGTAAGCTCTGTGAAACATGTGTGGGAAACTTGAGCTACCAGGGAAGCGCTATAAAAAGAGAAGTGAAGCGAAGTGAAATCGCTCAGTCGTGTCCAACTCTTTGTGACCCCATGGGCAGTAACCTACACCAGGCTTCTCTGTCAATAAAAAGAGAAGCCAACTATTAATAACTTATCAAAAAAGATGAAACTATTCTCACATTAATGATAGGGAAATCCTGGAATAACTATTAAATAATTTTAAAATTGAGTTTTAAGAATCTTAAAAGCAGAACTAAATTTTGCATAGAGAAATAATAATTTTAAAACCAAAACAAACAGGTATGAAAAAAGGCCACATATTGTTCGTTACTCTGACTGTGAATAAAAAAAAAAAACTCAGTGGCATAAAATAAACAACTATAATTTCATGAATTCTATGGGTCAGGAATTTAAATAAACCTTCGCTTCTATTCTTATGGATGCAAGCTGTCTCAGTTCAAACACTAGGGTCTAGAGACATTTAGATGCCTTGTTCATTCACATGTCTTAACGTCAGGCTGAGAAGAAAATTAGAATATCTGGATCTAGAGTGGCTGTGTTTCCTCAAGTGTATTTATCTCTGCCTGTTCTCTGCAGATGTCCTTTTAACCATGGTGGCTTCTAGCAGCAAGACTTCCGACATGGTGGCTCAGGTTTTCAAAGTTTTGGAAAAGAAGGTGAGTAGGAAGCTCCTTTTGTAGACACTGGTTATTTATCAAGATGAGAGGCAATATTACAGGAAGCTGTATCTTCATTTTTTCAACTGTAAATATCTGGACATCTGAGGCCTGCAGCAGTTGGAGTACTCTTGAGCTTTATTTTTCTTTTGTATGTGGTTGCTACACATGGCTTTCCTCAGAGGATGGATTTGGAATAGCCAGACATCTTACCTGGTATAATTCTAAAATTTCAGAGAGAAAGAGAGTGAGACAGAGACAGAGAGACAAACTGAGAAAGGACAAAGAGAAGTAGAAGCTGTATTTACTTTATAAGATAGCTTCAAAACTCTTTTATTCTATGTCGTGTGTTTATAAGTGAGTAACCAAGCTTATCTGATTTTTACAGGGACACAAACCAGACTTCACCTTTTGTGAGAAAAATGTCAAAGAATGTGCAGACATGTTTAAAAAGGGTCACATGCAGATATGCAAAGAAATAATTGGAAAATTTGGGAATATATTGAAAATCTAAACTCAATCTGGCTGTAGAGAAAATACATCATTCTGATGCTTTTAACAAGGAATTGACCCAAATAGCAATGCATAAATTAAAGCAATAAAAAATATGACAAACTTAGAAAAAGTAAGAAATATTAACAAAACTTCAATACATACCTGACATGTGTTATAGGGAACTAGAATAGGGATAATGGCAGAGTAATTATTCAAAGACAAAATAACTAAGAATTTATCTGAATTGATAAATTTATACTACTAATAATAACAAGTACATCAGGAGAAACACTGGTCTGGAAGAAGCATAAGCTGGAATCAAGATTGCCGGGAGAAACAATAACCTTGGATATGCAGATGACACCACCCTTATGGTAGAAAGTGAAGAAGAACTAAAGAGCCTCTTGATAAAAGTGAAAGAGGAGAGTGAAAAAGTTGGCTTAAAGCTCAACATTCAGAAAATGAAGATCATGGCACCCGGTCCCATCACTTCATGGGAAATAGATGGGGAAACAGTAGAAACAGTGTCAGACTTTATTTTGGGGGGCTCCAAAATCATTGCAGATGGTGATTGCAGCCATAAAATTAAAAGATGCTTACTCCTTGGAAGAAAAGTTATGACCAATCTAAATAGCATATTTAAAGCAGAGACATTACTTTGCCAACAAGTGTCATCTAGTCAAGGCTATGGTTTCCCCAGTGGTCACATATGGATGTGAAACTTGGACTGTGAAGAAAGCTGAGCACCAAAGAATTGATGCTTTTGAACTGTGGTGTTGGAGAAGACTCTTGAGAGTCCCGTGGACTGCAAGGAGATCCAACCAGTCCATTCTAAAGGAAACTAGCCCTGGGTGTTCTTTGGAAGGACTGATGCTAAAGCTGAAACTACAGTACTTTGGCCACTTCATGCGAAGAGTTGACTCGTTGGAAAAAACTCTGATGCTGGGAGGGATTGGGGGCAGGAGGATAAGGGGACGACAGAGGATGAGATGGCTGGATGGCATCACTGACTCGATGGACATGAGTCTGAGGGAACTCTGGGAATTGGTCATGGACAGGGAGGCCGGGCGTGCTGCGTCACAAAGAGTCCAACACGACTGAGCTCCTGAACTGTACTGAACTGAATAATAATAACAAGTGTATAGATCGAGCTTCCCAGTAGCTCAGTGGTAAAGAATCTGCTTGCAATGTGGGAGATATGGGTTTGATCCCTGGGTAGGGAAGACCCCTAGGGAAGGAAGTGACAAACTACCCTAGTATTCTTGCCTGGAAAATTCCATGGACAGAGGAGCCTGGCAGGCTGCTGTCTATCAGGTCGCAAAGGTTCAGACATGACTGAGCATACATGCATACATAGATGGGAAACTCATAAGTGCCAATAAAGATATATAAATATAAATGCATACCCAGAAAAGAAAAGTAAAACTTCAGAGTATTAATGATAAAAAGAATACATTAAAACTACCTGAAGGAAACAAAAGTGATATTCAAAGGAATGAATTAAGACTAATTGCAGAGTATACAGAGAATAAAGCAAAATAAGCAATCCCAGATGTAAGAAGACAATGAAGTAATGTCTTCAAAGTGTTGAAGGAAATTGTGTCACTGTGAATTCTATATTTAACCAGCCATATTAATCAAGGCATAATTTTCAGATATAAAAAAAATCTAACAAAGTGTATAACCTACAATAACTTGATGAAGTATTTAGTGTAAAATATGTTTATAGAGAAGAACAATGAAATTGGGAAAAAAATGAGAAGCAAGGAATTATGCATGACAATGAATTCATTATAACATGGTATATCTGTTTAATGACTACAAAAATATAGTTAGTGTTAAAAGTTGAAGTCATAACTTTCTGCAAAAATTGCAACGCTATAGGATGGGATGTTTACTCAATAAACAATTAGTGCATTTGGCCCTCTATATCCATGGGTTCCAATTCTGCACATTCTTTGAAAGGTGAATCAGAAAATGTTTTTATAAAACTCAAAAAGTTCCAGAAGGAAAATCTGAATTTTCCTTCTCTAGGAACTAGTTACATAGCATTTACAATGTATTTACAACTATTTACATTGCACTTACATTGTATTTAATAATATAAGTCATCTAGAGATTATTTAAAGTACATGGCAGGTAATGTGTGTAAGTGATATGCAAATACTGTGTCATTTTATACAGGACTTAAGCATCCACTGATTTTGGTACCTCATAGGGTCCTGGAACCAATCCCCTTGGGATATGGAGGTATGACCATATTAAAGTGCATGAATACAATTGTGTAAAAAAGAGAAGGAAAAATCAGAGTAAAAATAAAGATATATGGGTAAAGACTGTGAAGTCAGGAAAAGAAAGAAAAGAGGGCAAATTAAATGCACAATTAAAATAAAAATGAGAAAAAGTCAAGCACATTTGGTAGTAGTCATAATGCACCAGATTAATTACCTATTAAATATAGAGATTAGTAAGACAAGTTGAAAAAGAAAGCCTCAACTCACTCTGGCTTACCTTGAACATGCTTAATGAATATGTCACATAACAGTTGAAAATAAAGTGAGAAAATTAATTAACCAGGAAAATACTATGATTCAAAAAAAACAAAAAAGGCTCTCTAAGCTGTTCCTGTCCAAATCCCTACGGCATGTGACTGTTTTAGGTTACCAGGCAAAAGAGAATAAATATCGCAGGTGAAATCAGGTTGTTAATCAGGACCCCAAAATAAAAAGATAAAAACTATATTATCCAGTTGGATCTAATATATAATGACAAAAATCCTTAAAGAGAGAAGTGGGAGGCAGAGAAGTTCCAAAGTAGCACAATATGAGAAAGGTCTAAATAGCTATTACTGATTTTGAAGGTGGAGAAATGGGTTCATGAACCAATCAATGTGGACAACCTCTAAAATCATGAGGAGCCATGAAACTAAATATTCTGTATTTGTTTCCATTATCATGTAATAGAAATTTAAGTGTTTATAATTCTAAAATAGCTTGATTAGTAATATGACCACAAAACTTTGAAATTGATGGTCCTGATCTCTGTCTCTGATTTGACACTGCTGCCGAGTTCTTAGGTATGAATTATTTTGACTTTCATACCACTGAACTCTTCTTTTCATCTTTCCTCATCAAGGATCTAGTTTAAGCCTCCTTTAGAGAGAGATGGATTTAGAGATGGATTTTCTTTGTTTATCAGTTACATTGTGATATTCTTCAGGTTTCTGGTTTTGTACCTGTTTTTTCTTAATTTTTCTTCAGGAAGATCTCATGCACTCAACTCTGGTTTTTATATATATGACTCCCAAATTCATGTGTCATTCGGATCTTTACTGAGCTTTGAAATTGTTCATCTGACTATTAAAATTTTCCACAAGGAATCTCCAAGCCTATTTATTTTCCTTGGTATATCATCTCAGTACATGATGTCACCATCCTTCAGGATGCACAAACCAGAAAATTCAGAACCATCTCTAAAAATCCTTCTTACACATTTTGTGTGTGTGTGTGTGTATGTTTTATTCAGTGGGAATTTTTAAGACCCAAGTAATTTTTAGCATCTCAAGTAAACCTAAGAGAACAGCTTATAGGTTGCAAGGCAGGGAGCTAGGTTATATAGGTTTTGCAGCAAAAAGCAGGTAGTCTGAATGTCAAAAGATTATCGTTAATTAAAGAAAACCATATATCCCAAGTTAAGAAATTTAGCACTTCTTATGGGCGCAGAAGGGCCTAGAGGAGTCATCCCATGTTGAAGGTCAGGAAGGGTGGCAGTGAGAAGATACCCCTCATCCAAAGTAAGGAGCAGCGGCTGCACTTTGCTGGAACAGCAGTGAAGAGATACCCCAAGCCAAAGGTAAGAGAAACCCAAGTAAGATGGTAGCTGTTGCAAGAGGGCATCAGAGGGCAGACACACTGAAACCATACTCACAGAAAACTAGTCAATCTAATCAC
Source organism: Oreotragus oreotragus (assembly GCA_006410675.1). Classification (NCBI taxonomy): domain Eukaryota; kingdom Metazoa; phylum Chordata; class Mammalia; order Artiodactyla; family Bovidae; genus Oreotragus; species Oreotragus oreotragus. The sequence continues at coordinate 132,402 of SJYX01005639.1, read as the reverse complement.
ACTAGGACCACAGCCTTGTTTAACTCAATGAAACCAAGCCATGCCTGCAGGGCAATCCAAGATGGGCAGTTCATGGTGGAGAAGTCAGAAAGAATGCGGTCCACTGGAGAAGGGAATGGCAAACCACTTCAGTATTCTTGCCTTGAGAACCCCATGAACAGTATGAAAAGGCAAAATGATAGGATACTGAAAAAGGAAATCCCAGGTCAGTAGGTGTCCAATATGCTACTGGAGATCAGTGGAGAAATAACATGAGAAAGAGTGAAGGGACGGAGCCAAAGCAAAAACAATAGCCAGCTGTGGATGTGACTCATAAAAGAAGCAAGGTCTGATGCTGTAAAGAGCAATATTGCATAGGAACTTGGAATGTCAGGTCCATGAATCAAGGCAAATTGGAAGTGGTCAAATAAGAGATGGCAAGGGTGAACGTCGACATTCTCGGAATCAGCAAACTAAAATGAACTGGAATGGGTGAATTTAACTCAGATGACCATTATATCTACTATTGCGGGCAGGAAGCCCTCAGAAGAAATGGAGTAGCCATCATGGTCAACAAAAGAGTCTGAAATGCAGTACTTGGATGCAGTCTCAAAAACGACAGAATGATCTCTGTCTCCAAGGCAAACCATTCAATATCACAGTAATCCAAGTCTAGGCTCCAACCAGTAACGCTGAAGAAGCTGAAGTTGAATGGTTCTATGAAGACCTACAAGATCTTTTAGAACTAACACCTAAAAAAGATGTCCTTTTCATTATATGGGACTGGAATGCAAAAGTAGGAAGTCAAGAAACATCTGAAGTAACAGGCAAATTTGGCCTTGGAATGCGGAATGAAGCAGGGCAAAGACTAATAGAGTTTTGCCAAGAAAATGCACTGGTCATAGCAAACACCTTCTTCCAACAACACAAGAGAAGACTATACACATGGACATCACCAGATGGTTAACACTGAAATCAGATTGATTATATTCTATGCAGCCAAAGATGGAGAAGCTCTATATAGTCAACAAAAACAAGACCAGGAGCTGACTGTGGCTCAGATCATGAACTCCTTATTACCAAATTCAGCCTTAAATTGAAGAAAGTAGGGAAAACCACTAGACCATTCAGGTATGGCCTAAATCAAATCCCTTATGATTATACAGTGGAAGTGAGAAATAGATTTAACAGCCTAGATCTGATAGATAGAGTGCCCGATGAACTATGGAATGAGGTTTATAACATTGTACAGGAGACAGGGATCAAGACATTCCCCATGGAAAAGAAATGCAAAAAAGCAAAATGGCTGTCTGGGGAGGCCTTACAAATAGCTGTGAAAAGAAGAGAAGTGAAAACCAAAGGAGAAAAGGAAAGATATAAGCATCTGAATGC
>SJYX01005639.1:118482-130101 GCA_006410675.1 Oreotragus oreotragus | reverse complement strand
GATGCTTTTGAACTGTGGTGTTGGAGAAGACTCTTGAGAGTCCCTTGGACTGCAAGGAGATCCAACCAGTCCATTCTGAAGGAGATAAGCCCTGGGATTTCTTTGGAAGGAATGATGCTAAAGCTGAAACTCCAGTACTTTGGCCACCTCATGCGAAGAGTTGACTCATTGGTAAAGACTCTGATGCTGGGAGGGATTGGGGGCAGGAGGAGAAGGGGATGACCGAGGATGAGATGGCTGGATGGCATCACGGACTCAATGGACGTGAGTCTGAGTGAACTCCAGGAGATGGTGATGGACAGGGAGGCCTGGCGTGCTGCGATTCATGGGGTTGCAAAGAGTCAGACACGACTGAGCGACTGAACTGAACTGAAATGAACTGAGATGCAAACAAAACAAAACAAAAAAACAGACATCTTTGAGATCAAGCACAATAAACCATTTAGCATCTTCAGGGATCTGGGCTGATGCTCTTTAAGGATTGGCCACAAGGGTATGTATAAGGACAAGCACATTGTTTACTGCTCTAAGGCCTTGTGCCATCCTATATTCCCCATTTAGCTTAACAACTGGCAGAATAGGAATATTGCATGAAGACTGGCAAAGCATCAACAAGCCATGTCTTTAAAATTTATCTAAGTGTTGTAAACCATTTTTAGCTTCCAACTTTATGGGATATTGTCTCTTGTAAGTGTTGCGAGTTTCTGGCCTAAGGCTAATTCTTAGAGATTGAGAATTTATGGCCTTTTGAGGAATCCCTTTGTCCCATACTAAAAGATCCACTGCTTTTAAAATATGATCTGCTCTTCTCACTGGTTTGTCTTAGAGTCAAAATCAGTGTTGCTTGGGGTCTCCTAGTCAGAGTATGACCCCAAGGGAGCTCAGAAGGTCTCTCCCTAGAAGTGAGATGGGACAGTCAGGTACAACTAAAAAAGCAAGTGAAATCAACTGCTGCTCAAATTGGCAAGTGAGAGGTCCAGTAAAATAATGGTACAAGGCTTTTTAGTGACACCAATCACAGTACACCTTTTGGAGGAAAGATGTCCAGTGTAAGAAATTAAAGACAAATTAAATGGCTCTCATATCAATTAAAAAATCAGTCTTCTTATCTGCCAAGTACATGACCATCTAGGGCTCCTCAATGGAGATAGATATCTTCTTGGAGTGGGGCTGGGGGGAGAGGGAGCTCGCAGAATCCCTGGGCCATCTCAGTCATCCAGTAGGGCCATTTCAGAAGTGGGAACTTCCTTTCCCCCTTAGGACTGAGGACAGTCCCTCTTCTGCTGACATGTTTGCAGACTGGGCTTAGCCCCAGGGGCTCTTGCTGGCAATTCAGGCCCAGTAGTCAATTTATTTGCATTTTTAGCATTCCCCCATTATTAATCTTACTTCTAGACGGATTGTTGAACTTTCTTGGCCCTATTTCGTTGTTCCGAGGTTGCAAAGCATGACTGACTGCAACTATCAGTTTCATAAGACCCCAGCCTGTCTTTTCTCACATTGGTTTCTCTCTTCCTCCTCAGTTTGTTCTTGACTGTTAATCACCCTTTGGGCTACATCTAGGATCTGGAACAGGGGAGAGTGCAGGGCAAATTGTAACTTACAGGGTTTCTGCATAATATAAACAGTAGAGTTAAAAAGAGAACAGTACTAGTGGCTAGACACACAGATGGACTCAGGGAGGGAGTTGTGCCCTTGTGGTAGTTTAAATCACTTATATAGGGCATTTTCCTCTGGATTTCTTTTGACCAATTGTTTTTATTTGCTTAGTTCTGAATCTTTATTTGGTATATCTCAGGATCCTCCAAAATGCTAGTGTATTTCTCAGCCAAGAAGGATTGTACCAAAGAGGCCTATGGGTAAACTTGAAATCCACTCCCCTTTTGGTCTGAGCTTTAAACTGAGAAAGGTTTCCTTGATTTCAACAATGAGAAATATGTGATCTCTCTTATCTGGCAGGCCCAGACTCTTCTCCCAGTTATCCTGATATTGATACTTTGAAGTTTCTGTCCATTGGGAACAAACTCCAGCTGCTTAACCTGGGGCCTCAAATCTCCTGTCTCAAAATCATCAGGGATACTTACTATAGCATGTTTGTCTTTTAAATAAAGGGAAACTATGTATTTTATTTAATATTTCCAAATCTAACATAGTATGATACTGATAGTATAATATTTAATTCAGTCTATCAGAGACAGTTACTTGGAGTGAAAGGACTGATTTTTAATGTAATTTGATAGAAAAGATTGTTCTGTAGGAAAAAAAAAAACCTTTTAAACACAACTTTTATCATTGCTGGGAATGATAAAGCAGATGTTACCAACTTAGTTATCTTATTAACTTGATGGAAATCATATTCAGAACAAACAAATCTTGTCCCTGCACACTATACTATCATCTCAAATAAGCTATTGCCACTTAAATTTCTGTCAATTGTCATCATATTTTTCATCCTCTTTTCTATAATATTTTTGAAATTAATNGAATGATAAAGCAGATGTTACCAACTTAGTTATCTTATTAACTTGATGGAAATCATATTCAGAACAAACAAATCTTGTCCCTGCACACTATACTATCATCTCAAATAAGCTATTGCCACTTAAATTTCTGTCAATTGTCATCATATTTTTCATCCTCTTTTCTATAATATTTTTGAAATTAATCAGATTTGTAAAAAATTATATTTCAGAAGCAAGATTTAATGACTAGATACATTATTTTTAAAAAAGGAGATGAAAAGCAATGAATAAAATAAATGACAGAGAAAAATAATGGTTTCTCACATTCAAAATTATTTTGAGGACTATGGGGAAATTAGCATTTTAGAGGTGACTGTTCAATTTTAAATCGATCCTTCCATACACTATTAAAATAATAACAGAAAAGCAAGGAAAGTCACCTCTGCACCTGACAACAAAAAGTGGGGGGGAGAAAAAAAGAACTTACTTGTTTATGCAACATATCCAATTAAATGATTCATACAGTACTTTATTTGGGTGGGCATTCATCAAATAACCTTCCCAATGTTCCAGTGGCATCTTTGTCATTTGTACACTGTCTTAAATTAGTGTGCAAGAATGTCACCTGAAGGAAGCTAGTTAATTAAGAGCTTTTAATGAGTATACCAGCTTGTTCATTTCTCTAAGAAACTTTATGGTCTCTTTGAATGTAATGTTACAGTGATAATTTTTTTAGTTGTCAAGATTCATCTTATTCTACTTTATTGTACTATACATTTATAATTCATGTCAGTGATTAAAATGTGAAATTGCTGAGGAAATATATTCAAACTTATGGACAAATTATGTATTCAAACATCATACAAACCAGCATCAAGCAATTACATTGGTGGAAGAAAACACTATTAAAAGTTGAAAACTGAAATTAAGGTGATGTCAGCAAGATGGCAGAATAGAAGGTCTCTGACTTTATTCCCCCTAAGTAACTGTAATTTGGCAATTATCCTCAGACAAAAGTGCATTTGTGGGAGCTTTGGGATCCAGATAGAAGATGACAGAACTGCAGTGGAGTCCAGGACCAGGGAGCATCACTTTGAGAATGCAGGCTGTGTTCAGTTGGCTGACTCACAAACCATATTCACAGCTACAGACTCAGAAAGAGCTTCATACTTTTGTGAACTCGGTTACTTGGCCTTTGTCCTGCCATCAGAACAATATATCAAAGGACCTTGGAAAGGTAATGCTTAAGGGACAGGCTTGCAGAATTTGATCCCAGCTATTGACAATGAAGTAGGCCTGTGACCAAGCTCTAGCCCCTCTTGGTACAGTCTAGGAGCCCTTGGAGGCAACTGTGGAAGTTGGTCTGACAGTAGATTCTTAAATGCCTTGTAACTGTATTATAACTTCTTCTATATGCAGTATGTGAATTGTCCTGCTGGCCTTGGGATCTGACCATAAACACTCATGCCTATATCCCAAATATCCTAAAATAGACCTATACTTGGTTCCATCTCCTCCCAGCTGCAGTCCACAAGCAGTCTTGATAGTCCAAAGTTCTGCAGGGAGACAGACCGATAGGAGCACTTGGATACAGACCAGTCCACATTGGTCCAAGAGCAGGTATGGACATGATTAAGTGCTCAGCTCCAACACGTCCCAGCTCTGGTCCACACATAGTCCTGCTTACCCAGAGACCAGAAAACACATGTGTTCATGTACCTGGAGGTAAACCTGCCGACCACAGTCTGACTGTTTATCCTAAAACAACAATATAATAGCTTTAATCCCTCTTATCCTTGGTCAGGGATCAATTCTGCCCACTCAACACCTGGTTAGAGACATATCCACCCATCCCAGAAACAGAGCTGCATACCTCAGACCCAATAAAGTCCTTGAAGCACCCCTGGGATTTGGTTCTGGTCCAGTCTTGGTTCCAGTCTTGCATGGGTAAGGAACCAACCATTAGGAGCCCTCCCCGGGAACTAGTGGGGATTCATACATATCTGTGCACTTGACAACAGACTCTGGCTGCAGATTCAACAGTGGGCCATGAGACAAACACTTATCCAAGCATTACTCTACTGAACAAGGTCTTAAAGGAAGTCCTACTCACATGGGGACCAGACAGATTCAATTCTCTGATAACAGACCTACAAACTGTACCCTCTACTGAAAACTCAGTAGCAATTTCAGAGCCTGGTTTCAATCCAGCGTAACTGTAATTTTGAAAGTAATCTCAATAGCCCAGGGAACTGACAGAAGGTATTCACTTATCAAAATCAATCTGTAAAGACTGAAGAGATCTTTATTATTGCAAGGCTAAATGAATCACAGATGTGTATAAGAGACAGGACTCAGGGANGGTTTCAATCCAGCGTAACTGTAATTTTGAAAGTAATCTCAATAGCCCAGGGAACTGACAGAAGGTGTTTACTTATCAAAATCAATCTGTAAAGACTGAAGAGATCTTTATTATTGCAAGGCTAAATGAATCACATACACACACAAAATCAGGGAAACATGATGCACCAAAGGAAACTAATAAAACTCTGATAGCCAACCAAGAAAGAATTGAATATCTGAATTTTACCTAACAATGATAGAAAACAATCATCTTAAAGTAAGCCAATGAAATGCAAGAGAACACAGGTAAACAACTAAAGAAAGCAGGGAAAACAATGCATGAACAAAGTGAGAAAAGTAATAAGTAAATATAAACCATACAGAGAACAAAACAGAAATCCTGGAGCAGAACATACAATGACAGAATGGAAAAATTCAACAGAGATCTTCAACAACGGACTCTATCACACAGAAGAAGACAAAAATATTCAAACTCATGGACAGATTATTTGAAATTAACAGAAGAGGAACAAAAAGAGAAAAAATGAAAAATCGTTGAAGAAAGTTTCCATGAGTAATAGGACTATCAAATAAATGAACATTCACACCATGGAAATCCCAGAAAAGAGAGAGAAAGGGGAACATTTTTTTTATTTAAAGAAATAACAGCTGAAAACTTAGATATTAAATGTTAGTAGAAAGCTCAAAAGACCCCAAAAAAAGTTATCTCAAAAAAGATTAACCCAAGAAACATTGTAATCAAGATATTAAAAGTCAAAGATAAAAGAGAAAGTTTGGAAGCAATAAGAGAAAAATTATTCATTACATACAAAGCAAACTTCCTACCTCCATAAAAAGCTATCAGCAAGTTTCTTTGGAGAAACATTTCAGGCCAAGAGAGAGTGGGATGATATATACAAAGTGCTACGAAAAAGACAACAAAGAATACCATACCAGGAAAATTATTCTTCAGAAATAAAGGAGATACTAAGACATTCAGGACATTCCCAGATAAACAAAAGTTAAGGGAGTTCATCACAACTGGAATTGACTTACAAGAAATTCTAAAAGTAGCTCTTCAAGTTGAAATAAAAGGATGCTATGTAACAATATGAAAACATAGAAGTATAAAACTCACTGGTACAGGTAAAATATGGTTGAATTCAGACTACACTAATACTGTAATGATGGTGCATAAATCTCTTTTATCTCTGGCATAAAAGTTAAAAGACAATAGTTTTAAATGTCAGAATAGCTATAATAATTTCATGATAGTTGAAAATTATGACATCAATAGCATAAGATGTAGGGGTATGAAAAGTTAAATTTTGAGACTTTTTATGAATTGAATATAAGTTATTATCAGTTTTTAAAAAGCTGTCATATCTATAATGTGCTTCGTGTAAGCCCCATGATAACTAGAAAGAAAAATGTCTGGTAAATACATACAAGTTATAGAGAAAGTAACTAAGTCATGCAACTAAAATAAATAAATATACAACAAAGGAAAATGTCAAAAGTGGAAAAAATGAGCAAAGGAACTTAAAAAGTCAGAAAACAATTTTTAAATGGCAATTTAAAAATGACAATATCAATAATAATTATGTTAAATGTAAATTGATTAAATTGTCCAATCAAAATATGCAGAGTGGCTAAATGGGAAAAAACAAAACAAAACAAAATATGATCTAACACTACAAGAGACTCACTTTAGTTTTGAAGACATATATAGATTGAAAGTGAAGGAATGGAAAAAGATATGCTGGGAAAAATGCTGGGAAAGATTGAAGGCAGGAGGAGAAAGGGACGATAGAAGATGAGATGGTTGGATGGCATCACCTACTCGATGGAAATGAGTTTGAGTAAGCTCCCAGAGTGTGTGATGGAAAGGGAAGCCTGTTGCTGCAGTCTATGAGGTCGCAAAGAGTCTGACACAACTGAGCGACTGAACTGATGTAATAGTAATCAAAAGAACATAAGCAGCTACACTTAGATTAAATAGGTTTATAGTCAAAATTGGTCACAAGGGATAAAGGTCACTATATAGTGTTATGAGTGAATTCATCAAGAGAATATAGCAATTGTAAATATATATTTGACCAATATTGTATCACCTCCTTCTTTAAAGGCATGATTAGCAAAACTGAAGGAAGAAAGAAACAGAAATACGATAATAGTAGAAGATATCAACAACTCACTTTCTAACTAGATAGATTACCTAAACAAAAAAATCAGTGAGGAAACAGTGAAATTATAGGCAGAAAGGACACTAAAGATTATAGAGAACCTCCAATCCAATAGCACCAGAATACATACTCTTCTCAAGAGCACAAAAAGTATTTCTTAAGATGATATCATATTTTAGGCTGTAAAGTAAAACTTAAAATTTTTAAGATATCAAAGATCATATTAAGTATATTTTCTGACCACAATCTGACCAAATTTTATAAAAATTGAAATCATTAACAGGAGCATAATTGCCGTGCCCTCCTCCAGGGGATCTTTCTAACCCAGAAATCACACCCATATCTCCTGCATCTCCTGTATTGCAGGCAGATTCTTTACCCACACTGAGCCACCAGCGAAGATCTAGAGCTATCACACAGTCCATTAATTCCACTTCTACATTTCTATCTGAAGAAAACAAAAATAGTAACTCAAATAGAAATATACTCTTCCAAATTCACTGTATTTACAATAGCCACAATGTGGAAACAACCTAAGTGTTCACTGATGGATGAATGGATAATAAAATTATATATATATATATGGATTTATATATACACATATATATATCCCCCTTTCCAGGGGATCTTCCTGACCCAGGAATCGAACCTGGGTCTTCTGATCTGCAGGCAGATTCTTTAGCATCTGAGCCACATACATAAATTCATATATTGTATAATCTCTCATATGTACTGAGAACAGATTAATGGCTATCAGAGATAGGGGGTAGGAGTGAGAGAAACAGGTGATGAAGTTCAAAAAGAAAAAAATATGAATTATATAAATGATCATGAGATGGAGAGATTTGTAAGGACTGGTTGTTTTTAAACTTGGAAAAGTTTAATACCAAATATATATATATATATATTTCAGGGGAGTAAGTCAGATGTGGTCAATTTGTAAGAGAGGAAATGATTTTAGAGAAATACTGTTCATTTATTAGTTAGGTGAATGCAGGCATTATTTTTAAAAATGCATTTTGAGCTGAATATTTTGGCTTCAAAAGGCTATCAGTGGCCTTGGGTGAAACTCTATCCATATGCTAGATTTTAATTTACACACAATCTTACAAAGGTTTTTAAGTGCTCACATATTATGTCAGTTGTTATATAGAAATGTGATTTTTACATCTATAATGTTAGCCAGCCACAATAAGGAATTCAAATGTCATTGAACTTATTGTTTCCTTGAGACTCTACTGATCTATGTTCTCTTGCTGCCAGTTCTTTTTCCTCAATATTTTTATGTTATAAATTTTATCTAAATGTGCTACAGATGAAAATTCTGTGCAAGTTGAGAACTAAAAAATAAAAAGCCCACATATCCCAACTCTTTTTCTTTTCAAAGAAGACTTAAAAATGACAAGCACTTCAAGTCTGTTAGCATGGCTATTATCAAAAAGAGAAGAAGCAAGTGTCAGTGAGGATGTGGAATAAAGGGGATCCTTGTACAAGCTGATATGAATGTAAATTTGTGTAACTAATATGGCATACAGTATACAGTTTCCTTAATAATTTCCCAATATATAAATATAACATTGTGAGATATATATATATATATATATATATATATATATATATTTAATCTTGAACAACACAAGGGTTTGGTATGTTGACCCCTGCACAGTCAAGAGTCAAATATAACTACATTTGGAATCCTCTATCCAAGGTCTTGCATTTTTAGATTCAACCAACCTTGAATTGTATAGCATTATAATAGGGCTTACCTGGTGGCTCAGATGGTAAAGAATGTTCTTGCAGTTCAGGAGCCCTGAGTTCAATCCTTGCATTCCAGTATTCTTACATGGAGAATCCCATGGACGAGGCACACATATGGCACCATTCCCAAATAGCTCAGTGGTAAAGACTGCCTGCCAATGCAGGAGAAACAGGCGATGCAGGTTCAGTCCTGAAGATCCCCTGAAGGAGGAAATGGCAACTCACTCTAGTATTCTTTCCTGGGGAATCCCGTGGATGTAAGAGCCTGGCAAGCTACAGTCCAAAGGGTCGCAAAGAGTCAGACATGGCTGAGCATGCAAGCATTAGTACATATTTATTGAAAAGAAATTGACATATATAAGTGAAACTGCATAGCTCAAAGCCATGTTGTTCAAGGTTCAACTGTTTATGTAATCCAAGAATAATGTATATATAATGTGAGATATGTATTATTGTGGGCTTCCCTGGTGGCTCAGACAGTAAAGAATCTGCTTGCAGTGTAAAAGACCTGGGTGCGATCCCTGGGTTAGGAAGATCCCCTGGAGAAGGGAATGGCTTTCCAGTTCAGTATCTTGCCTGGAGAATTCTGTGGACAGAGAAGCCTGGCATACTACAGTCCATGGAGTTGCAAACAGTTAGACACGGCTGAGTGATTAACACACACACACACACACACACACACATTTTATACACATTTATCTTACAGCTATGGAATCATAGTGTGAAAGAAGAAATAGTTCCAGAAGAGTCATTTGAAGTACTTGTGATCCTGTGTGATTTATTAGCATTCACAGTGATTATAGAAGGCATATAATCACTCTACCATAATCAGAACTCTACTCAAACATATTAATCACTTTTGGATCAGGTTTTTTTTTTTTGTATCATTATTGAATTGCAAATTTTTCTGATGTAATTTGATTATAAATCTTTTTTTTTTGAAGTGGATATTTTCTTTTTTTATTATTATTATTTTTATTTTTAGAGCTTCCATTTTACTTTATTTTACTTTACAGTACTCTGTTGGTTTTGGCATACATTGACATGAATCTTTTATCATATGCATGAAAAATATGTTTTTCACATTTGTGAATTAATTTTTATTTTTGCTAAATGAATTGTCTGAAGAGTACTTTGACTTTTTGTGAAAACTTGTTTTACAAAATATAATTCCTTAAGAGTTCATTGATTGTTTGTCCTGTTTGTGTTAACTGGTACATTTATGTCTCTCATGATGTTACAAAGATTTTCTCTTGTTCTTTTTCAAAAGTTTTATAGTTTTGGCTTTCATTTAGGCCCATGATCAACTTTTTTACTTTTCTACATAAGTTAGGGTATTAAAACTTAATTTCTCTTTCTGATAAGAGACATTTTTATCTAGCATTCTGTTTTTTATCTAGCATTCTTTGTAAAATGGCTGCTCAATTTAGCTATCTAGGTAACTTTGTTAAAAAAAATTACTGTATATATGTGATCTGGCTTCTGAACTCTGTTTTATGGCAATGTTAAAATTGTTTTCATTGTTTTTTGGGGACAAAAATTGAAAACATTAGATTTACATTTCTGCCATTTCTTTAGATGGTCAGAATACCTCCCACTAACTTCTAAAATGATTTTTACACAAAATAAAGTATTTCTTATACTTACTTAAATATTTGACATTTCTGGCACTCTCTCTTGCTTTATATAAATTAAAATTTTCATCAGGTATATATATTTTTTCCTTTGCTTAAAGAATTTCCTTTAGTAGTGAAGGTATGTAGCTTTTTTTGTCAGGAAAAAGCTTTGTTTTACTTCTCACCTTATGTTTCCAGAAAAATACTTTTCATTTTTGAAAAACATTTTTGTGTTTGGAATTCCAAGTTGATGGATTTTCTTATTTTTCTTTGTGTTCTAAAAGTGCTCTTCCATCATCTCTAGCTTACATGTATTCTGTTGTTGTCAGTTATAAACCTTATTCATTTATATAAGACATATTTTTATATCAAGCTGCTACAAAAGTGTTTCTCTTTAAAACTGTCTATATGCACTTTGATTAATGTACTTTTCCAATTTTCTAAAAAAAAATCTATAAAGAGGAAACTAAAGATGTAAATATTGCTATAAGCATTCAATTTAGAATAACTTGATAAATATACATATTAAATGATTCTATGACTTTGTTTGGGTTTGCAGAATTGAATCCATGTTATTGTTTTAATTAAACAATCCTTCTTTCCAGAAAAAGGAGAAAGACTAAATTTTTTTTCTTTATGTAAAAGATCTCTCTGGTGATACAACTTGCTTCCAGAATAACAAAACTTGAATATTTTCCAAAGGAAAATAAAAGACATAGAAATGCATAACTCTTAAGCTGTTTTTGAGATGCTTGAAAACTGAACACAAAATTGATAAAAAGTATCATACTCTTTGTTTGGAAAAGAAACATAATATTTAATTGGGAAAAACACCTCCTTATCAAATGGCATTATTTTACATTCTATAATGTCACTGACACACAATCTGTAAGAACAGTTACTGATGCATTTGTAGTAAATATTTTGCTTTATAGTCAGATTAAACCTCTGGTATGCAAAGTACAAAATAGTTCCTTGGATAAAAGTGATAAATACACAGGGCAAATGTGTTTAAGAATGTCTTTGCAGCAAAAGATATACAGATGTGTAGAGCGGACTTATGGACTCTGAGGGAGAAGGAGAGGGAGAGGGAGAGGGTGGGATGATTTGGGAGAAGAGCATTGAAATTTGTATACTATCATGTAAGAAATGAATTGCCAGTCTATGTTCAATGCAGGATGCAGGACGCTTGGGGCTGGTGTATGGGGATGATCTGGAGGGATGATGTGGGGTGGGAGGTGGGAGGGGGGGTCA
>SJYX01005639.1:1228-118164 GCA_006410675.1 Oreotragus oreotragus | reverse complement strand
AAAAAAAAAAAAAAAAAAAGAATGTCTTTGTATCTGTGGAGCTCCATTACATTGAGGGAAATTTCCATTTATCTTGATTTTAATAGACAATTGAAGTTAGTACTACTGGAGAATCAACAATGTATAAAGCAGAAAAAAATGTTTCCATGAAAATAAAAATGCAGTAAAATGGCTACTAAACAATATTTATTCAAAACAGAAAACAATTTTCATTTTTCCATATTTTGTTTCAGTATTGACCGAAATATCAGATAATTTGTATATGAAGAAATTGTCTCTCATGATTTGTGCAGTGAAAGAGAAAAGAGATGATGGTTTTAAATTCACATGGATGAACAGCTGATTTTCAGAGAAAAGGGGTTCACACTTTAAAATGAGGAAAAATATAGGAAAAAAAAAAAAATGAGACCACAAATGGCTTTCTGATTGCTCTTCCAAAGATCATTTCTATTATTTCAAGTAGTTTACTCAAAGGGCATATCTCAAAAATGCATTGAATTTCTTGAATGCACTGACATTAATTTAGCCCAGACACCATGATGTTAATATTGAAAGTTTCTTATTAAAGCAAACTATGCTGAAAGTCACCCTGCTTATTTAACTTCTATGCAGAGTTCATCATGAGAAACGCTGGAATGGAAGAAACACAAGCTGGAATCAAGATTGCCGGGAGAAATATCAATAACCTCAGATATGCTGATGACACCACCGTTATGGCAGAAAGTGAGGAGGAGCTAAAAAGCCTCTTGATGAAAGTGAAGGTGGAGAGCGAAAAAGTTGGCTTAAAGCTCAGCATTCAGAAAACGAAGATCATGGTATCCGGTCCCATCACTTCATGGGAAATAGATGGGGAAACAGTGGAAACAGTGTCAGACTTTATTTTTTGGGGCTCCAAAATCACTGCAGATGGTGACTGCAGCCATGAAATTAGAAGACGTTTATTCCTTGGAAGAAAAGTTATGACCAACCTGGATAGTATCTTCAAAAGCAGAGACATTACTTTGCCGACTAAGGTCCATCTTGTCAAGGCTATGGTTTTTCCTGTGGTCATGTATGAATGTGAGAGTTGGACTGTGAAGAAGGCTGAGCACCAAAGAATTGATGCTTTTGAACTGTGGTGTTGGAGAAGACTTGCGAGTCCCTTGGACTGCAAGGAGATCCAACCCTTCCATTCTGAAGGAGATCAACCCTGGAATTTCTTTGGAAGGAATGATGCTAAAGCTGAAACTCCAGTAGTTTGGCCACCTCATGTGAAGAGTTGACTTATTGGAAAAGACTTTGATGCTGGGAGGGATTGGGGGCAGGAGGAGAAGGAGACAACAGAGAATGAGATGGCTGTATGGCATCACTGACTCAATGGACAAGAATCTGAGTGAACTCTGGGAGTTGATGATGGACAGGGAGGTCTGACATGCTGCGATTCATGGGGTTGCAAAGAGTCGGACACGACTGAGCGACTGAATTGACTGACTGATGCTGAAAGTGATTTACTAGTTGAATTTATATTATTCTTTACATAGGATTTTCTTTGCATGTTGTGAAAGATACAAAATATATATTTGGCATATTTTAAGAAATATTCAAATACCATAAAAAATGAAAAGGTCTCCCATCCTATATAAAATGATGAAGTGACAGACAAACCATCATGCTATCTCCCAAATGGAAAAAGTCAGCCTCCTTGCTGCCTACATCTCCACTACCACTCCAGTTGCTGCTGCTAAGTCGCTTCAGTTGTGTCCGACTCTGTGCGACCCCAGAGACGGAAGCCCACCAGGCTCCCCCATCCCTGGGATTCTCCAGGCAAGAATACTAGAGTGGGTTGCCATTTCCTTCTCGAATGTATGAAAGCGAAAAGTGAAAGTGAAGTCGCTCAGTCGTGTCCAACTCAGCGACCCCGTGGACTGCAGCCCTCCAGGCTCCTCTGTCCCTGGGATTCTCCAGGCAAGAGTACTGGAGTGGGGTGCCATCGCCTTCTCCACCACTACAGTTATTAAATATCGTATAGCAAAGGACTCATCTTTTAAAAGAGAAGACATTTCTTTTCACTAGAGAATACATGTTACTTTCTGGTTTTGTGTTCAATTAGAAAATCAAGAGCTATCAAACATACAGTTGTTATAATGACTCATAAAGTGGAGCTGCTGCTAAGTCGCTTCATTCGTGTCTGACTCTGTGCAACCTCACAGACGGCAGCCCGCAAGGCTCCCCCATCCCTGGGATTCTCCAGGCAAGAATACTGGAGTGGGTTGCCATTTCCTTCTCCAACCCATGAAAGTGAAAAGTGAAAGTGAAGTCGCTCAGTCGTGTCCGACTCCTAGCGACCCCATGGACTGCAGCCCACCAGGCTCCTCCATCCATGGGATTTTTCAGGCAAGAGTACTGGAGTGGGGTGCCATTGCCTTCTCCAAAAGTGGAGGTAAGGATATGTAATTTATTATTTGAAAGGAATAAGAAAAGAAAACAGTTGGATATCAAAACTGATCAACAGTTCAAGCAATGTATAATTATCAATTACATTCCTTTCATCATGTAGGATAATTTTTCTAGTTTGTGCATGTTATTTCATTAAAATTTATGAATAAAGACATAGAATTGTATTTCTATGTGTCCTAATCAGCATATAAGCTACTAAACTTGAAAAAAGTACAAGGAGGCATTGAAAAATTGCTACAGGATAAGTCAGTCTGGGGCTGTCCTAGTGGCTCAGAGGGTAAAGAATCTGCTTGCAATGCAGGAGACCTGGATTTGATCCCTGAGTCAGGAAGATCCCCTGGAGAAGGGAATGACTACTCACTCAAGTATTCTTACCTGGAGAATTCAATGGACAAAGGAGCCTTGCAGGCCACAGTCCACGGGGTCACAAAGAGTCAGACATGACTGAGCAACTAACACACAGATCAGTCAAGGAAAAGAGGGGAGTTTTCTTTGTCTTCTTACAACTTTGTATACATCTCCCTAACTGGCCTGCAGTTGTTAGACACTAAGACATATGTAACAATACATAGCTATCTATGAAGACTTACAAATTTTCAATATCAGTGATGGAGAATCACTCTTTATAGGCATGTATCCTATTTTTCTCTTTCTCTGTATAAGAAGTTCAATTCTAACTGGATGTTTGTAATATCAAAATTTTCTGTAATTGTGTGAATGAATTAGACATAAATTTGACTCTGAAATGACAGTAACAAAGATAAAAGAGTTCAGAAGTTCAAACATAATTGCTTATGATAACATCTTCAAAGTAGATAATTAATTTTTGTTTTAATCTGTATATATAGTAAGACTTTTTTTCTCTTCAGAATGCATTGTTAGTATGTGTGCCTTATCAGTCTGAATGTGATGTGCTTAATTATATTTTTTTAAGATTTTAATATGGTTGTACTTCTCCCTTTGTAGGTGTGATTACTGTAAGCTTTGGCAAATGTTTGAGTGGAAAAAATGTAATAAGCTTCTATAATAATTCTAAATGTTATTCAGTATGATTTTTACCAATGATAATGCCCTGTGTTCTTATTTTTTCAAGGTTACAGATAAATTTTGAACTTTTATGAGTTTTGCTAATAATTTCTATTGACACATAGTGTGATTATTTAAATCTGACAAAGTCTAAGGAAATTTGTTAACAGTTCCTAATTGGAAGTGGGTTTATGTTATCATCCTTGGTTAGGTTTAGAATGTGGATAAAATTTCTAGTTTAGGGTTTTCTGGTTAAACACAAACTTTTATTTAACCAAAGATGGAGAAATGATAAGCTCAGAATCTCTGTACTAATACAAGTTAAATAAGTTGCATTAGGAACAGTAGAATGCTGAAAAATATTAGCAGAAATACCATTGTAAACATGCATAATGTTTGCAAAATGTTATAGTGAAGACAGAAAAAAAAAGTAAACCACTCATAGTGGTTCTTAATACTGCTCCTATCCCAATATCTGCTTTTAGAAGCAGCAGTGAGAAACTATTCTGAGTAGGCAATAGGTATTCTTTAATGGTCACTAGTTTAAAGAACAGTAGAATAAAAGGATGAGAATGAATAATGCCAAATCCTAAGCAGAAGACATGCAATAGAAGTCATTGGTGAAGATGACTCAATCTGCCTAGGCTAATCAGTGAAATTATTCTGGTTTTTATAGAGGTGACACAGTAGAAGGTTGTAAGCAGAGGGATTTGGAAGCTGAATAATAGCTGTAAACTATCAACTAGAAGTAAAGATACAATAATGCTGCTTCTTATAAGTTATGGTCCATGTACATTTTCTGATATTTTTAGATTTATTTGACAGAAAACAAAGGTAGACATATAATACAGAAGAGAGACTTGTCTAACATAATAATAATGGCAAAATCAGAAAATCATCAAAAAAAGCTATTTNCGCTCAGTCGTGTCCAACTCAGCGACCCCGTGGACTGCAGCCCTCCAGGCTCCTCTGTCCCTGGGATTCTCCAGGCAAGAGTACTGGAGTGGGGTGCCATCGCCTTCTCCACCACTACAGTTATTAAATATCGTATAGCAAAGGACTCATCTTTTAAAAGAGAAGACATTTCTTTTCACTAGAGAATACATGTTACTTTCTGGTTTTGTGTTCAATTAGAAAATCAAGAGCTATCAAACATACAGTTGTTATAATGACTCATAAAGTGGAGCTGCTGCTAAGTCGCTTCATTCGTGTCTGACTCTGTGCAACCTCACAGACGGCAGCCCGCAAGGCTCCCCCATCCCTGGGATTCTCCAGGCAAGAATACTGGAGTGGGTTGCCATTTCCTTCTCCAACCCATGAAAGTGAAAAGTGAAAGTGAAGTCGCTCAGTCGTGTCCGACTCCTAGCGACCCCATGGACTGCAGCCCACCAGGCTCCTCCATCCATGGGATTTTTCAGGCAAGAGTACTGGAGTGGGGTGCCATTGCCTTCTCCAAAAGTGGAGGTAAGGATATGTAATTTATTATTTGAAAGGAATAAGAAAAGAAAACAGTTGGATATCAAAACTGATCAACAGTTCAAGCAATGTATAATTATCAATTACATTCCTTTCATCATGTAGGATAATTTTTCTAGTTTGTGCATGTTATTTCATTAAAATTTATGAATAAAGACATAGAATTGTATTTCTATGTGTCCTAATCAGCATATAAGCTACTAAACTTGAAAAAAGTACAAGGAGGCATTGAAAAATTGCTACAGGATAAGTCAGTCTGGGGCTGTCCTAGTGGCTCAGAGGGTAAAGAATCTGCTTGCAATGCAGGAGACCTGGATTTGATCCCTGAGTCAGGAAGATCCCCTGGAGAAGGGAATGACTACTCACTCAAGTATTCTTACCTGGAGAATTCAATGGACAAAGGAGCCTTGCAGGCCACAGTCCACGGGGTCACAAAGAGTCAGACATGACTGAGCAACTAACACACAGATCAGTCAAGGAAAAGAGGGNCCCCTGGAGAAGGGAATGACTACTCACTCAAGTATTCTTACCTGGAGAATTCAATGGACAAAGGAGCCTTGCAGGCCACAGTCCACGGGGTCACAAAGAGTCAGACATGACTGAGCAACTAACACACAGATCAGTCAAGGAAAAGAGGGGAGTTTTCTTTGTCTTCTTACAACTTTGTATACATCTCCCTAACTGGCCTGCAGTTGTTAGACACTAAGACATATGTAACAATACATAGCTATCTATGAAGACTTACAAATTTTCAATATCAGTGATGGAGAATCACTCTTTATAGGCATGTATCCTATTTTTCTCTTTCTCTGTATAAGAAGTTCAATTCTAACTGGATGTTTGTAATATCAAAATTTTCTGTAATTGTGTGAATGAATTAGACATAAATTTGACTCTGAAATGACAGTAACAAAGATAAAAGAGTTCAGAAGTTCAAACATAATTGCTTATGATAACATCTTCAAAGTAGATAATTAATTTTTGTTTTAATCTGTATATATAGTAAGACTTTTTTTCTCTTCAGAATGCATTGTTAGTATGTGTGCCTTATCAGTCTGAATGTGATGTGCTTAATTATATTTTTTTAAGATTTTAATATGGTTGTACTTCTCCCTTTGTAGGTGTGATTACTGTAAGCTTTGGCAAATGTTTGAGTGGAAAAAATGTAATAAGCTTCTATAATAATTCTAAATGTTATTCAGTATGATTTTTACCAATGATAATGCCCTGTGTTCTTATTTTTTCAAGGTTACAGATAAATTTTGAACTTTTATGAGTTTTGCTAATAATTTCTATTGACACATAGTGTGATTATTTAAATCTGACAAAGTCTAAGGAAATTTGTTAACAGTTCCTAATTGGAAGTGGGTTTATGTTATCATCCTTGGTTAGGTTTAGAATGTGGATAAAATTTCTAGTTTAGGGTTTTCTGGTTAAACACAAACTTTTATTTAACCAAAGATGGAGAAATGATAAGCTCAGAATCTCTGTACTAATACAAGTTAAATAAGTTGCATTAGGAACAGTAGAATGCTGAAAAATATTAGCAGAAATACCATTGTAAACATGCATAATGTTTGCAAAATGTTATAGTGAAGACAGAAAAAAAAAGTAAACCACTCATAGTGGTTCTTAATACTGCTCCTATCCCAATATCTGCTTTTAGAAGCAGCAGTGAGAAACTATTCTGAGTAGGCAATAGGTATTCTTTAATGGTCACTAGTTTAAAGAACAGTAGAATAAAAGGATGAGAATGAATAATGCCAAATCCTAAGCAGAAGACATGCAATAGAAGTCATTGGTGAAGATGACTCAATCTGCCTAGGCTAATCAGTGAAATTATTCTGGTTTTTATAGAGGTGACACAGTAGAAGGTTGTAAGCAGAGGGATTTGGAAGCTGAATAATAGCTGTAAACTATCAACTAGAAGTAAAGATACAATAATGCTGCTTCTTATAAGTTATGGTCCATGTACATTTTCTGATATTTTTAGATTTATTTGACAGAAAACAAAGGTAGACATATAATACAGAAGAGAGACTTGTCTAACATAATAATAATGGCAAAATCAGAAAATCATCAAAAAAAGCTATTTGAAAATATGATAGCATACCTTAATTAAATCAATAGAGCTTTGAAAGAAAAATCTTTCCGAAATTAAAATTAGATAACAGAAAGAAAGAAAAAAATATATGAAATATATGAAAATTAGAGGTTCAATCTAGAAGTCTACCTAAAAGGGGTCCCTGAAAGAGACAGCAGAGAAAACAGTTTTCCAGGCAGAAGTTAGACAAGAAAAAAATATAAATCATACCAACAAATTATAAGGACTGATAATTGTATATCAATTTAGAAATTTTCTAATCTGATATATTCAGATTATAAAATCCTCCCAAACACTTGATCTAAAGAAAATATAAGGTCTACACTGAAGTTATTACTATGAAACTTTAGAACACTGGGAGACAAAGAGATTATAACACTTTGAGTTAAAAAAAATCCACATGCAAAAGGATATTAAGCAGAGTTGCTTTGGCTTCATAATTGGTATTACTGGAAATTTTGGATTCAATTTTTAAGGGGATGATTCAAATATTTTCTTCTTAGCTCCACAGTCACTTGCAATAAGCCAGTGTTTCTTGTCCATTTGAGTGCCAGGAAAGTAACAACTGAGCTTTATCATTTTCCTTTTCAGTTCAGTTCAGTCACTCAGTCGTGCCCGACTTTGTGACCACATGAACCACAGCACACCAGGCCTCCCTGTCCGTCACCAAATCCCGGAGTCCACCCAAACCCATGTCCATTGAGTCAGTGATGCCATCCAGCCATCTCATCCTCTATCGTCACCTTCTCCTCTTGCCCTCAATCTTTCCCAGCATCAGGGTCTTTTCAAATGAATCAGCTCTTCACATCAGGTGGCCAAAGTATTGGATTTTCAGCTTCAACATCAGTCTTACCAATGAACACCCAGGACTGATCTCCTTTAGGATGGACTGGTTGGATCTCCTTGCAGTCCAAGGGACTCTCAAGAGTCTTCTCCAACACCACAGTTCAAAAGCATCGATTCTTTGGTGCTCAGCTTTCTTTATAGTCCAAATCTCACATCCATACATGACTGCTGGAAAAACCATAGCCTTGACTAGACAGACCTTTGTTGACAGAGTAATGTCTCTGCTTTTTAATATGCTGTCTAGGTTGGTCATAAAAGGTCATCATATAAATCATTCATTTCCTTGAAAACTATACGCCACAGTGTCTTAGACAATGTGAAATGCCATCTGTTCTCTGATTCTATAGGCAATAACCTTTCATGTGCCACTGGCAGAAGGTAAGGAGCTAGTTCACATAGTTTGTTCTTGAGCATTCTGTTAGTACATGCTTCCTCAAATGCTGTTTTAATGGGTATCACCACTTTCCTCCAAAGTAAAGAAAAATAAACTACTTTGTTGGGGGGAGGATGTGAAGGGAGTGAGGGCTTAATTCTCTTCTAATTTATAAATTTCTCTAATGCAGTGACTTTCAGGGACACATGAAGTGTAATGTTTTCCTTCTATTTATTAACTGAAAACATGGAGAGTTAGGATTATATGCCTCACTGTCTGCATGACACTTGTCTGAGAATGTTTAAATCACTTAGCAGCAGTTATCAATATT
The DNA here is from genome assembly GCA_006410675.1 of Oreotragus oreotragus. Lineage (NCBI taxonomy): Eukaryota > Metazoa > Chordata > Mammalia > Artiodactyla > Bovidae > Oreotragus > Oreotragus oreotragus. Next base: position 109,572 of record SJYX01005639.1, on the reverse strand, counting down.
TTAAATTATCTTGTCAAATGAGAGGTGATCAATTTCAGCACAGATAACTTTGAAAACCAGCTGTCCATGGATTTCTCATTCTGTTACATACAGTTTAAATGAGATTATACATCCAGTGTGCAGAATTATAAGAAGATATCAAGACAAGATACACTAAAGAAAAAAAGGTAAAACCCTTGTACCTCATGGCTTCCCAATTCTCCTAAAATAAATATGTGGATAGTGGCCTATATTTACACCAGCTAACAGATGCAGACCATCCCCCTTTTCCTCCCAACAGACCCAAAGTGACACTAGAAATCATGCAACCATATTTCTACATCCCAGACTCTCAGAATAATTGTGTTCACAAATCTAAGTCTGTATTTAAAAGTGTGATTAATTACACATAAAATAAAAAAGGTATTTTTAAAGGAACTAGTAAAGGAGCTATCTAGTATTGTCTCTTCTTAGCCTCATTAATGGAAGGCTACTTCCCAGTTAGGGGGAAACTAAAATATAAAAAAACCCAAATTCCAAGTTATTATAGAAAAATAATCTAGTATAGACCATCTTCTTTTATGTGAACAGAAGCCTTATAACACACTGATATCAAAAATTACAGGACTGTTATATGTGATTTTTCAGTTTTAAATTTAGTTAATTACTTTACAACATCAAATAAGTTCAGTTCAGTTCAGTCGCTCAGTCGTGTCCGACTCTTTGCGACCCCATGAATCGCAGCACGCCAGGCCTCCCTGTCCATCACCATCTCCCGGAGTTCACTCAGACTCACGTCCATCGAGTCCGTGATGCCATCCAGCCATCTCATCCTCGGTCGTCCCCTTCTCCTCCTGCCCCCAATCCCTCCCAGCATCAGAGTCTTTTCCAATGAGTCAACTCTTCGCATGAGGTGGCCAAAGTACTGGAGTTTCAGCTTTAGCATCATTCCTTCCAAAGAAATCCCAGGGTTGATCTCCTTCAGAATGGACTGGTTGGATCTCCTTGCAGTCCAAGGGACTCTCAAGAGTCTTCTCCAACACCACAGTTCAAAAGCATCGATTCTTCGGCGCTCAGCTTTCTTCACAGTCCAACTTTCACATCCATACATGACCACAGGAAAAACCATAGCCTTGACTAGGCGGACCTTAGTCGGCAAAGTAATGTCTCTGCTTTTGAATATACTATCCAGGTTGGTCATAACTTTTCTTCCAAGGAGTAAGCGTCTTTTAATTTCATGGCTGCAGTCACCATCTGCAGTGATTTTGGAGCCCAAAAAAATAAAGTCTGACACTGTTTCCACTGTTTCCCCATCTATTTCCCATGAAGTGATGGGACCGGATGCCATGATCTTCGTTTTCTGAATGTTGAGCTTTAAGCCAACTTTTTCGCTCTCCTCCTTCACTTTCATCAAGAGGCTTTTTAGCTCCTCCTCACTTTCTGCCATAAGGGTGGTGTCATCAGCATATCTGAGGTTATTGATATTTCTCCCGGCAATCTTGATTCCAGCTTGTGTTTCTTCCAGTCCAGCGTTTCTCATGATGTACTCTGCATATAAGTTAAATAAGCAGGGAGACAATATACAGCCTTGACGTACTCCTTTTCCTATTTGGAACCAGTCTGTTGTTCCATGTCCAGTTCTAACTGTTGCTTCCTGACCTGCATACAGATTTCTCAAGAGGCAGGTTAGGTGGTCTGGTATTCCCATCTCTTTCAGAATTTTCCACAGTTTATTGTGATCCACACAGTCAAAGGCTTTGGCATAGTCAATAAAGCAGAAATAGATGTTTTTCTGGAACTCTCTTGCTTTTTCCATGATCCAGCGGATGTTGGCAATTTGATCTCTGGTTCCTCTGCCTGTTCTAAAACCAGCTTGAACATCAGGGAGTTCACGGTTCACATATTGCTGAAGCCTGGCTTGGAGAATTTTGAGCATTACTTTACTAGCGTGTGAGATGAGTGCAATTGTGCGGTAGTTTGAGCATTCTTTGGCATTGCCTTTCTTTGGAATTGGAATGAAAACTGACCTTTTCCAGTCCTGTGGCCACTGCTGAGTTTTCCAAATTTGCTGGCATATTGAGTGCAGCACTTTCACAGCATCATCTTCCAGGATTTGAAACAGCTCAACGGGAATTCCATCACCTCCACTAGCTTTGTTCTTAGTGATGCTTTCTAAGGCCCACTTGACTTCACATTCCAAGATGTCTGGCTCTAGATTAGTGATCACATCCTCATGATTATCTGGGTCGTGAAGATCTTTTCTGTACAGTTCTTCTGTGTATTCTTGCCACCTCTTCTTAATATCTTCTGCTTCTGTTAGGTCCATACCATTTCTATCCTTTATCGAGCCCATCTTTGCATGAAATGTTCCCTTGGTATCTCCAATTCTCTTGAAGAGATCTCTAGTCTTTCCCATTCTGTTGTTTTCCTCTATCTCTTTGCATTGATTGCTGAAGAAGGCTTTCTTATCTCTTCTTGCTATTCTTTGGAACTCTGCATTCAGATGCTTATATCTTTTCTTTTCTCCTTTGCTTTTCGCCTCTCTTCTTTTCAGTGCTATTTGTAAGGCTTCTCCAGACAGCCATTTTGCTTTTTTGCATTTCTTTTCCATGGGGATGGTCTTGATCCCTGTCTCCTGTACAATGTCACGAACCTCATTCCATAGTTCATCAGGAACTCTGTCTATCAGATCTAGGCCCTTAAATCTATTTCTCACTTCCACTGTATAATCATAAGGGATTTGATTTAGGTCATACCTGAATGGTCTAGCGGTTTTCCCTACTTTCTTCAATTTAAGTCTGAATTTGGAAATAAGGAGTTCATGATCTGAGCCACAGTCAGCTCCTGGTCTTGTTTTTGTTGACTGTATAGAGCTTCTCCATCTTTGGCTGCAAAGAATATAATCAATCTGATTTCGGTGTTGACCATCTGGTGATGTCCATGTGTAGAGTCTTCTCTTGTGTTGCTGGAAGAGGGTGTTTGCTATGACCAGTGCATTTTCTTGGCAAAACTCTATTAGTCTTTGCCCTGCTTCATTCCGCATTCCAAGGCCAAATTTGCCTGTTACTCCTGGTGTTTCTTGACTTCCTACTTTAGCATTCCAGTCCCCTATAATGAAAAGGACATCTTTTTTGGGTGTTAGTTCTACAAGGTCTTGTAGGTCTTCATAAAACCGTTCAACTTCAGCTTCTTCAGCATTACTGGTTGGGGCATAGACTTGGATAACTGTGATATTGAATGGTTTGCCTTGGAAACGAACAGAGATCATTCTGTCGTTTTTGAGATTGCATCCAAGTACTGCATTTCGGACTCTTTTGTTGACCATGATGGCTACTCCATTTCTTCTGAGGGATTCCTGCCCACAGTAGTAGATATAATGGTCATCTGAGTTAAATTCACCCATTCCAGTCCATTTTAGTTCGCTGATTCCTAGAATGTCGACGTTCACCCTTGCCATCTCTTGTTTGACCACTTCCAATTTGCCTTGATTCATGGACCTGACATTCCAGGTTCCTATGCAATATTGTTCTTTACAGCATCGGATCTTGCTTCTATCACCAGTCACATGCACAACTGGGTATTGTTTTTGCTTTGGCTCCATCCCTTCATTCTTTCTGGAGTTATTTCTCCACTGATCTCCAGTAGCATATTGGACATCTAACGACCTGGGGAGATTCTCTTTTGATATCCTATCATTTTGCCTTTTCATACTGTTCATGGGGTTCTCAAGGCAAGAATACTGAAGTGGCTTGCCATTCCCTTCTCCAGTGGACCACATTCTGTCAGACCTCTCCACCATGACCCGCCCGCCTTGGGTTGCCCTGCAGCATGGCTTGGTTTCATTGAGTTAGACAAGGCCCTGGTCCTAGTGTGATTAGATTGACTAGTTTTCTGCAGGAAGGTTTCAGTGTGTCTGCCCTCTGATGCTCTTTTGCTACACCTACCATCATACTTGGGTTTCTCTTACCTTGGGCGTGGGTTGTCTCTTCACGGCTGCTCCATAACCTCAGTATCTAATGAAGCATATCCTACTAAACTTTTCTTTTCATCTTTTTTTGTTGTTTTTTTTTAACCAATCACAGTTTGAGTTTGAGAGTTTGAGAGTTTTACCCTTTCAGTTATGTTTGCAACACCCAATATCATTTTGAAATATGAGACAGACTCAGCAGTGGCCAACAGTAAAGTTTAGGCCTCTAAAGTTTAACAGTTCCAGTTCTCTGAGCATTTTCTGTTTCAGTGGCAATTTTTACAAAGTTAGTACTTCACTATAGTTGGAGAAACTTTAAATGTATCCTCCTTCCCTGATAGCTCAATTGGTAAATAACTGGCCTGCAATTCAGGAGACCTCGGTTCAATTCCTGGGTAGGGAAGATCCACTGGAGAAGGGAAGGAATAGGTTACCCACCCCAGTATTCTTGGGCTTCCCTTGTGGCTCAGCTGGTAAAGAATCTGCCCACAATGCGGGAAACCTGGATTCAATCCCTGGGTTGGGAAGATCCCCTGGAGAAGGGAAAGGCTACCCACTCTAATGTTCTGGCCTAAAGAATTCCATGTACAACCCATGGGGTCGGAAAGAGTAGGACCTGACTGAACAACTTTTTATTCACTCACTTGCCAGCATATCTTGACTCCTGTCTATTTTCACACTACAAAATCTGATCATTGTCCATAGGACAGTAAATTAAACAGTCTTATATCTTGTCCTTGCAAAGCACATCTAGAATTTTTTCCATTTCCTTCAGTGTACACATCTACTTTGCTTAGAATTATTGGAGGACATTGTCTTCTTATTCCTACTAGCCTTTTATTTAAAATATTTAGAAACTGCGTGGGCCTCCTTCTTGTTTCTTAAGCATATTTTACTTTGTAAAAAGCTGACACATTATTTTCCAAAGTGACTTTCCCATTTTCCATTCCCAGCAAAAATATATAAGAATTCTAATTGTTCTTCAACCTCACCAGCACTTGATATTGCCAGATTTTTGTTTATGTATTTGCTTTAATCCATTCTATTATGCATAGTGTTGATATTATCTCATTTTGATTTAAATTTACATTCTCATCATGAATAATGATGTTGAACATTTTAAATATGTTGCATTGTCATATATATATATATTTTTTAAAATGTTGAAGTACAGTTGATTTACAATGTTATGTCAGTTTCAGGTGTTCAGCAAAGTGANTTGATATTGCCAGATTTTTGTTTATGTATTTGCTTTAATCCATTCTATTATGCATAGTGTTGATATTATCTCATTTTGATTTAAATTTACATTCTCATCATGAATAATGATGTTGAACATTTTAAATATGTTGCATTGTCATATATATATATATTTTTTAAAATGTTGAAGTACAGTTGATTTACAATGTTATGTCAGTTTCAGGTGTTCAGCAAAGTGAATTGGAGATATATAAATAGGTAATATCTACATAAGTATATATCTATATATACTCTTTTTTGGATTATTAGCCATTATAATTTAAGATGTTGCATATAGTTCTCTGTGCTATACAGTAAATCCTATTGTATATCTATTTTATACATATTAATAGTGCTTATCTGTTAATCACATAATCATAATTTAACCTTCCCTTTCCTTCCCCTTTGGTAACCATAAGTTAGTTTTCTACGTCTGTGAGCCTGTTTCTATCTTGTAAATAAGTACATTTGTGCTATTTTTAGATTCCACATATAGGTGATTTATGTGCTTTTTAGACTCCACATATAAAATATTTGACATTCTTTGACACTTAATTTAGTATGATGCTCTCTAGGTCTATCTATGTTGCTACAAATGGCAATTTTATTCTTTCTTACTGCTGAGTAATATGACATTGTATCTGTATATACATATACATATATATATATCATATCTTATTTATCCATTCATCTGCCAATGAACATTTATGTTGCTTCCATGTCCTGGCTATCATATTAATTAATAATGCTGTGATGAATATTGGAGTGCATGCATCTTTTTTAATTACAGTGTTCATATATTCCAGATATATGAACAACAGTGGAATTGCTTGATCATATGGTAGCTTTGCTTTTAGTCTTTAAGGAAACTGCATACTGTTCTGCTAGTGGCTGCACCAATGTACATTTCCACCAACAGTGCAGAAGGGCTCCCTTTTTTCTAAATCCTCTCCAGCATTTATTATTTGTAGACTTTTGTATCATGGCCAATCTAATCAGTGGGAGGTGATACTTCATTATAGTTTTGATGCAGTTCTCTAACAATTAGTGATTTAAAATATTTTTCCATATGCTTATTGCTCATTTCTTTGAAGAAATGTCCATTTAAGTCTTCTGCTCATTTTTTTGATTTTTCTTTTTTTTTGACAATTGAGTTGTTTGTATACTTTGGAAATTGAAGCCTCGTCAATCACAACATTTGCTAATATTTTATACTAGTCCATAGGCTATTTTTTGTTTTGTTTTATTTATGGTTTCTGTTGCTATTCAAAAGCTAATAAGTTTGATTAGGTTTTACTTGTTTATTTTTGCTATTATTTGTCTTGAAAGACTGACCTAAGAAAATGGTGCTATAGTTTACATTAGAGAATGTTTTACCTATGTTCTCTTCCAGGGTTTGTATGGTATCATGTCCTATATTTAAGTATTTAAGTCATTTTGATTTTATTTTTATTTATGATGTGGAATATTCAAACTTCATTGATTTACATGCAGCTGTTCAGTTTTCCAAAACAACTTGCTAAAAAGACTGGATTTTTTCCATTGTATATTCTTGATTTTATCAAATATTAATTTACTGTAGATGTGCAGGTTTATTTCTGAGCTCTCTATTCTGTCCCATTGATTCATAATGTTTTTTATTTTATTTATTTATTTTTTTGTGCAAATACCATACTGTTTTAGTTACTGTAGCTTTGTGGTATTGTCTGAAGTCTGGGAGGTTTATACCTCCTGCTTTGTTCTTTTTCCTCAGGATTGCTTTGGCAATTCTGGATTGCTGAGGTTCCATGTAAATTTTAGGGTTATTTACTCTAGCATTATGAAAACTGTCATAGGAAATTTGATAGGAATCATGTTAAATCTGTAGATTGTTTTTAGTAGTATAGCAGTAGTAGTATATACTATTTTTTAGTAGTAGTAGTATAGTGTTTATAGTAGTATAATAGTAGTAGTATATTTTAATGATATTAAGTCTTCATACCCAAATAGCATGACAAATCTTTCTTTTTCCTTGAATCATGTTCAGTTTCTTTTATTAATATTTTATTATTCTCAGTGTTTAAGAATTTACCTCCTTGGTTAGCTTTATTCCTAAGTATTTTATGCATTTTTGATGAGATTTTTAAACAGGATTTTTTTAACTTTCTGTTTCTGATATTTCATTGCTTATGTAAAGAAATGCAAGAGACTGGTATATTTTTCTAGTCTTATGCTATTTTGAAGACTTCATTTATCAGTTCAGATAGATTTACGTAGAATTCTGGGGACTTGTATATAGAGTATCATGTTGTCTGCATAGGGTGACAATTCTACCACTTTCCTTATGATTTGGATACATTTTATTTCTTTTTATTTTCTCATTGCTGTGATGTGGGCAGCATTTCCAATACTATATTAAATGGAAGTGGTGAGAGTGGGCATTTTTGTCTTGCTCCAGAATTCAGCAGAAAGATTTCTAGCTTTTCATGTTTGTGTTGGCTGTTTGTTTTCCAATATATCTTTTGTTTAAATCCTTAGGATACTTCAGTATTTTGGTTTTTCACTGTACTGTTTGCTTTGCTAATACTCTTCATGTATTTTGGCTAGAGGTCATTTCATCAGATATATAGTTTGCAAATATTTTACACAGGTTTTAGCTTATTTTTCAATTTTCACTGTGTCCTTCAAGCAGCAGAGATTTTTATATTGATGATATATGCATGTGTGTGAGTGTGTGTTAGTCACTCAGTCATGACTGATTCTTTCTGACTCCAGGGACTGCAGCACGCCAGGTGCCCCTGTCCATTGAATTCTCCAGGCAAGGATACTGTAGTAGGCTCCATTTCCTTCCCCATATATATATATATATCAGTTCAGTTAAATTACTCAGTCATGTCTGACCCTTTGCGACCCATGGACTGCTGCGTGCCAGGCCTCCCTGTCCATAACCAACACCAGAGTTTACTTAAACTCATGTCCATGGAGTCAGTAATGCCATTCAACCACCTTATCCATTGTCATCCCCTTATCTTCATGCCTTCAATCTTTCGCAGCATCAGAGTCTTTATAAATGAGTCAGTTATTCACATCAGGTGGCCAAAGTATTGGAGTTTCAGCTTCATCATCAGTCTTTCCAATGACCACCCAGGACTGATCTCCTTTAGGATGGACTTACTGGATCTCCTTGCAGTCCAAGGGACTCTTAAGAGTCTTCTCCAACACCACAGTTCAAAAGCATCAATACTTCAGTGCTCAGCTTTCTTTATAGTCCAACTCTCATATGCAAACAAGACTACTGGACAAACCATAGCCTTGACTAGATGGACTTTTGTTGGCAGTGTAATGTCTCTTGTTTTTAATATGCTATCTAGGTTTGTCATAACTTTCCTTCCAAAGGGTAAGCGTCTTTTAATTTCATGGCTGCAGTCACCATCTGCAATGATTTCAGGGCACCCCAAAATAAAATCTTCCACTGTTTCCCCATCTATTTGACATGAATTGATGGGACCAGATGCCATGATCTTAGTTTTCTGAATGTTGAGCTTTAAGCAAACTTTTTCACTCTCCTGATTCCCTGTGGCTCAGACAGTAAAGTGTCTGCCTACAATGCAGGTGACCCAATTTCAATTTTTGGGTCAGGAAGCTCTCCTAGAGAAGGAAATGGAAACCCACTCCAGCATTCTTGCCTGGAAAATTCCATGGACGAAGGATCCTGGTAATTTACTGCCCATGGGGTCGCAAAGAGTCAGACATGACTGAGCAACTTCACTTTCACTTTCATCAAGAGGCTCTTTATTCTTCCTCACTTTCTGCTATAAAGGTGGTGTCATCTGCATATCTGAGGTTATTGATATTTCTCCCAGGAGTCTAGATTCCAGCTTATGCTTCACCCAGGACAGTGTCTCTCATGATGTACTCTGCATATAAGTTATATAAGCAGGGAGGCAATATAAAGCCTTGAGATACTCCTTTCCTGATTTGGAACCAGTCTGATGTCCCATGTCCAATTCTAACTGTTGCCTCCTGACCTGCATAGAAATTTCTCAAGCAGAAGGTCGGGTGGTCTGGTATTTCCTTCTCTTGAAGAATTTTCTACAGTTTGTGGTGCTCCACACAGTCAAAGGCTTTGGCATAGTAAATAAAACAGAAATTGATGTTTTTCTGGAACTCTTACTTTCTTGATGATCCAACAGATGTTCGTAATTTGATCTCTAGTTCCTCTGCCTTTTCTCAAACCAGCTTGAACATCTGGAAGTTCATGGTTCATGTATTGTGAAGCCTGGCTTGGAGAATTTTGAGCATTATTTACTAGCATGTGAGATGAGTGCAATTGTGTGGTAGTTTGAGCATTCTTTGGCATTGCCTTTCTTTGGGATTTAAATGAATACTGACCTTTTCCAGTCTTGTGGCTACTGCTGAGGTTTCCAAATTTGCTGGTGTATTGAATGCAGCACATTCATAGCATCATCTTTAGGACTTGAAATAGCTCAACTGGAATTCTATCACCTCCACTAGCTTTGTTTGTAGTGATGCTTCTTAAGGACCACTTGAATTTGCATTCCAAGATATCTGGCTCTAGGTGAGTGATCACACCATTATGGTTATCTGGGTCATGCCTATCTTTTTTGTATAGTTCTTCTGTGTATTCTTGCCACCTTTTCTTAATATCTTCTGCCTCTGTTAGGCCCATACCATTTCTGTCCTTTATTGAGTCCATCTTTACATGAAATGTTCCCTTGGTATGTCTAATTTTCTTGAAGAAATCTCTAGTCTTTCCTATTTTATTCTTTTCCTCTGTTTCTATGCACTGATCACTGACAAAGGCTTTCTTATCTCTCCTTGCTATTCTTTGGAACTTTGCATTCAAATGGATTTATCTTTCTTTTTATCCTTTGTTTTTGCTTCTCTTCTTTTCATAGCTATTTGTAAAGCCTCCTCAGACAGCCATTTTGCTTTATTGCATTTCTTTTTCTTGGGGATGGTCTTGATCCCTGTCTCCTGTACAATGTCACTAGTTCTTCTGTGTATTCTTGCCACCTTTTCTTAATATCTTCTGCCTCTGTTAGGCCCATACCATTTCTGTCCTTTATTGAGTCCATCTTTACATGAAATGTTCCCTTGGTATGTCTAATTTTCTTGAAGAAATCTCTAGTCTTTCCTATTTTATTCTTTTCCTCTGTTTCTATGCACTGATCACTGACAAAGGCTTTCTTATCTCTCCTTGCTATTCTTTGGAACTTTGCATTCAAATGGATTTATCTTTCTTTTTATCCTTTGTTTTTGCTTCTCTTCTTTTCATAGCTATTTGTAAAGCCTCCTCAGACAGCCATTTTGCTTTATTGCATTTCTTTTTCTTGGGGATGGTCTTGATCCCTGTCTCCTGTACAATGTCACGAACCTCTGTCCATAATTCATCAGGCACTCTGTCTATCAGATCATGTCCCTTAAATCTATTTCTCACTTCCACCATAAATTGTAAGAGATTTGATTTATATCATACCTGAATGATCTAGTGGTTTTCCCTACTTTCTTCAATTTAAGTCTGAATTTGGCGATAAGGACTTCATGATCTGAGCTACCATCAGCTTCCAGTCTTGTTTTTCCTGACTGTATTGAGCTTTCTTTCTTTGACTGCAAAGAATATAATCAGTCTGATTTCAGTATTGACCATCTGGTGATGTCCATGTGTAGAGTCTTCTCATGTGTTGTTATCAGAGGGTGTCTGCTATGACCAGTGCGTTCTCTTGGCAAAACTCTATTAACCTTTGCCCTGCTTCATTCCATACTCCAAGGCCAAATTAGCCTGTTACTCCAGGTATTTCTTGACTTCCTACTTTTGCATTCCAGTCCCCTATAGTGAAAAGGACATCTTTGTAAGGTATTAGTTTTAGAAGGTCTGTAGGTCTTCATAGAACCATTAAGCTTCAGCTTTTTCAGTGTTACTGGGTGGGATATAGACTTAGATTATCGTGATATTGAATGGTTTGCCTTGGAAACGAACAGAGATCATTCTGTCGTTCTTGAGATTGCATCTAAGTACTGCATTTTGGACTCTTTTGTTGTATATGATGGCTACTCCATTTCTTCTAAGGGATTCTTGCCCACAGTAGTAGAAATAATGGTCATCTTAGTTAAATTTGCCCAATCCAGTCCATTTTAATTCACTGATTACTAAAATGTCAGTGTTCACTCTTGCCATCTCCTGTTTGACCACTTCCAATTTGCCTTGATTCATGGACCTAACATTCCAGGTTCCTATGCAATATTGCTCTTTACAGCATCAGACCTTGCTTCCATCACCAGTCACATCCACAACTGGGTATTGTTTTTACTTTATATATATATATATATGAATACATAGTGAATTTTATTTTGCTAGCTCTTCTGAGAAATCCCTACCAAATTCAAGGTCACAGCAATTTTCCTTCATTTCACTAGAATAAAATATTGCTTTAGAAAAAATCTCATCTTAGTGTTTATCTGGACCTAGCACTGATAGTATGTACCACAATATGTAGCAGAATCTTTTGTTTCAGACCTGATAGCTTTCCCATTTTGTTTTTGGGAATGAGATTGAAACCCCTTTTGGATAGCATAAGGTCCTTGCATTTTTCAGGAAGAGAAAAGTGAAATGTTTCCTAAGAGGATAATGGCATTCTTAATTATTTTAAACTGTGGATTGAGAACAATTTTTCATTAACTCAAGAATTTTAATTATTGTACTATGAGATTTGTACTTTGAGTTTTATGGTATAGTCCACAGTTATTACATCTATGACTAACAAACAGTTTGAGAAAGGATGAAATTCCAGTGTTCCTGATAATATTCATGGGTATAATCATTGCTCAGACACTCCTACTTATGATGTCAAGGGCATTGTTTGTGATAGATTGCTGTGAAAATGACACACTGTAAGATCAAGCTCATGTATTAGACATTTAAAAAGTATTACTCTGATAATGGTGACACTGATCAAAATTGTAGCTTTTACCTCAGTCATATCTTTATTTTTAAATCATATATACATATATTTTTTTAATTTTTGCTGCATAGGTTCTTAATTGTGGCATATAGGATCTTTCATTGCTACACATAGGCACTCTAGCTGTGTTGTGTGGGCTCCAGAGTGCAAGGGCTTCATTAGTTGGGGCACACGGACTCCAGAATGCTTGTGCTCAGCAGTTGCAGTGCACAGGCTTAGTTGTTTCACAGCATGTGGGATCTTAGTTCCGCAACCAAAGACTGAACCCATGCCCTCTGCTTTCCAAGGTGGATTCTTAACCAGTGGACCACCAGGAAAGTCCCAATCATATCTTATTTGGACCCTTTCCCTGGTGGCTCAGAGGTTAAAGCGTCTGCCTCCAATGCAGGAGACCTGGGTTCGATCCCTGGGTCAGGAAGATCCCCTGGAGAAGGAAATAGCAACCCACTCCAGTATTCTTGCTTGGAGAATCCCATGGACTAAGGAGCTTGGTGGGCTGCAGTCCACGGGGTCACAAAGAGTCGGACACGACTGAGTGACTTTACTTTACTTTACTTTTTCACAAAAAGGCATAGAACTGTGACATTTAGGGGAAAACTATATCAAAATAAGTATGACTATTTATTATGTCCACCTTTGCCTTCTTCTACGTGATTTTCTCTAAAACATTAATTCTTGCTATACCGTGTTTACAAATTGTTAACTTGTAGAAATTTAGTTAACATGAAAAATTCCAGATATTAGATAAATAAGTATATCAGCAATTGCAAATTTTTCCCAAGTTTAAAAACTCTTTGGGAATCTAAAAGAATATTATATTTTGCTTAATATGGTAAAGAATTGTATACACACTCAAACACTTAACAAATGTAGGGATCATTAAACCTCATGTAAGCAATGAATTTTGCTATGCTTGGTAGTCTCAGACTTTTATTTTTCAGTCACCCTCCCTGCAGTTCTCTATATTACTGATGAAAAAGAATAACAAAAGATAAAACCATGACATTACAGGAATATTTCCAATGAAGTGTGTCTTTATTATAGAGGTTTAAGGCTTATTTTCAATCAACTTCTTTCACTATGTTTCACCACTATTCATGGACAGTAAACATAACCTTTTGGAACACTGCATTAATATTTATGAGCTTTTCACATGGCTACTTACTAACTTAAGTATTTCAATTTGTTAAACAAGAGAAGATCAAGCTAAGAATTATGTTCTGGCCATTCAATTTTAGCAAAATGGAATAAATCAATGTCTAAGAAGTGAATGATGTCAAATCATCCTATCTCTGCTTATTCATTTACAGAACTGCAAAGACTATTTACACCCCATAGAAACATGACTAATTAACATCTTGTATCGACATTGACCCATCCCTCTTTCTTCACCTCTAAATCTGATACCTTAATGTTCTGTTTTCCTAAAGCTGTTCTCCATTTCTGAAACATTTATCAATGATGCCTATCCCTGGGAAAATTTTCATGACTCTCCTGCTACTGCCCTGATGTTACTCTTTTCTGATTATGACTGAAAGTAATAAATCATTCACATTGCATTATCGATGCTATGAATTGTCTTAGTTAAGTCTGAATCTAAGAAGATATTGTGCTTAATTCTGTAGTTTAGTTTTCAAAGTAAAAAAGAAAATCTATATAATTAGAACATACACCAGTAGTTTATATTAAAACAAACTTAAGGACTTTAAATGAATACATTTATTGGATGTACATTTTGGTGGTTTGGGGCTTACATGAGTTTTAATATAAAGGCTTAAAGTTTTATTATGATTTTTCATATGTTATCATATGTCATATGTTATTATGATTTGTCATTATGTTATTTGTCACGTTATTATTTGTCATATGTTTATTATAATTTGTTAATGATATAGATATCATCCAAACTTTGCATCTTTTATTAAATGAATTGAAGCCCACATAAAGACATTTTTAGCTCATTAAAACTAAATCTCCTTTCTGTAATAACCCATGTAATAATTGTATCAGGCAATTTCACCAATGGATGCTAACACTAATGGGCAAAAGTTGGAAAACACTATTCTCACCACCTTAAAGCATCACTGCACTGATTGAATCTCAATTATACAGAAGAAATGTGTATTTACAATGTGGAAATTTCATGTCATGGTCTTAATTAAGTAGTGACATTTAGCATTGCTTTTGTAATGTAATGCAGTAGGAGGCAGGCATCACATGTAGTACTTTTGCTGGAAATTATTTAGGTTGACCTAATCAAGTAGAAACTTGTGTGCAGGTCAAGAAGCAATAATATTGGACTTAGGACAACAAACTGGTTCAAAAGTGGGAGAGGAGTAGGTCAAGGGTGTATACTGTTGCTCTACTTATTTAACATACATGCAGAGTACTGAATGAACTCTGAGCTAGAATCAAGATTGCTGGGAGAAATAGGAACAACCTGAGATATGCAGATGACACCACCTTATGGCAGGAAGCAAAGAGGAACTAAAGAACCTCTTAATGAAGGTGAAAGAAAAGAGTGAAAAAGTTGACTTAAAACTCAGCATTCAAAAAACTAAGATCATGATATCCACTCCCATCACTTCATGACAAATAGATGGGGAAACAATGGAAAAAGTGAGAGACTTTATTTTCATGAGCTCCAAAATCATTGTAGATGGTGACTACAGCCATGAAATGAAAAGATGCTTGCTCCTTGGAGGAAAAACTATGACCAACCTAGACAGCATATTAAAAAGCAGAGACATTACTTTGCTGACAAAGTCCCTTCTAGTCAAAGCTAAGGTTTTTCCAGTAGTTATGTATAGATGTGAGATGTGCATCATAAAGAAGGTTGAGTGCAGAAGAATTGATTTTGAACTGTGGTGTTAGAGAAGACTCTTGAGAATCTCCTGGATGTCAAGGTGATCAACCAGCCAATTCTAAAGGAAATCAACTCTGAATGTTCAATGGGAAGACCGATGTTGAAGCTGAGGCTCCAATAATTTGGCCAACTTATGCAAAGAACTAACTCATTAGAAAAGACCCTGATGCTGGGAAACATTGAAGAAAGGAGAAAAAGAAAAGACAGGGGATGAAATTGTTGGATGGCATCACTGACTCAATGGACATGAGTTTGAGCAAGCTCAGGGAAATGGTGAAGGACAGGGAAGCCTGGCATGCTGCATTCCTTGGAGTCACAAAGAGTCAGACAGGACTGAGAGACTGAACAAGAACAACAGCAATCAAGTAGAAGCAGTCCATTGAATCCAGAAGTACATGTTTGAAGCAATCTGATCTGAACTTCTCAAAAATAGAATGGAGAGTGTTCTTGCTCTTGAGAGATAAGGCGTTACACTAAAAGAAATATGTGAATATTAAATGGATTCTAGATTGAAAACAACAACAACAACAACAACTGGGGATTATATTGAAATTATTTGGCAAAACCAGAATATAAACATTTTCTTAGATCATGGCATTGAAATAATATTATCTTAGACGCTCAATGATGATGTTGGTTTTAAGGAAGAATGTCATTATTTTGGAAAACAGAGCGAAATTGTTATGGTATGTTCACATTACCTTAAGATAAATTAATAAAAGGGAAGTGTCTGTGTGTGACTATAGATTTAAACATCAAAGTACATGTAGATAACGGCATATGGTCAGGAGCCTGGCAGCCTACAGTGCATGGCCTCACAAAGAGTCAGATACAGCTGAGTAACTAACACTTTCTGGTTTTTTTTTTTTTTTTTCACTTTCATAAAAATGGAAAGAATGTGGCAAAATGTTAAAGTTAGTGAATATGGAGTCAGTCAGTCAGTTCAGTCGCTCAGTCGTGTCTGACTCTTTGCGACCCCATGAATCGCAGCACACGAGGCCTCTCTGTCCATATGGAATGCTGCTGCTGCTGCTAAGTCGCTTCAGTCGTGTCCGACTCTGTGTGACCCCAGGACGGAAGCCCACCAGGCGCCCCCGTCCCTGGGATTCTCCAGGCAAGAACACTTGAGTGGGTTACCATTTCCTTCTCATGAGAGTGAAAAGTGAAAGTGAAGTCGCTCAGTCGTGTCCGACTCTTAGCGACCCCACGGACTGCAGCCCAACAGGCTCCTCCATCCATGGGATTTTCCAGCCAAGAGTACTGGTGTGGGGTGCCATTGCCTTCTCCACCATATGGAGTAAGAGTATTTAAATATTTAGTGTAATATTCCTTCAACTTCACAGTGGGCTTGAAAATTATCAAATCATTCAATTACTGAGAAAAAATCTTAATGATTAGAATAACACACTTTTATGAACCTCTTACTTTACACATCCTGTGTATCAGATAGATTACTGATTATAGAGCTGTGAAAATGGCTAAGACAACATTACCATGTAAGGAGTAGGGATTGGAGGGAAACCACATTTGTTTTGTAGAGTACACTTTGGCTAGAGCAGCAACCAACTACTTGTTTGGTTTAAGATTAGAAATACAAAGGAAAGATTATGCAGAATAAAATAGAATAAATAATAACTGAAGGCAAATTATAAATTATAAACTATAAAAATACTTGTGAACTTTTGTTTAATTTTAACAATTTGCACAAAGAAAAGAAGAAAAGAAAAAAAATTGCTCTTACACGTGTGAAAATATGCTTAGGCAAACTTAAAATAAGACCAAAAAACTAACATACACTAAGAAATCATTTCTCTGTCATATTAGCGGAATTCAACAAGGTTTTAAACATACTGTACATCAATCAATCAATCAATAAATATATTGTACATCAAAGGATGAGGCCATAAATATTTTTGCTATTGGGGTTATAAAATAAGAAAACCTTCACTTCTAGGAATTGACATTATAAATGAATTCACAAATATATACTATTGATGCACTCATAAATATGCAAAATGTCTTATGTACACAAATATTATTGCAGTATTGTTTGTAATATCAAAATATGTGTAACAGCTTCAATGTCTTCTAGTAGGAAGTTAGTTAAATGAGTTCTGATGTATTTATTTAGGGAAATATTATGTTGATCTTAAAATATATTGACTTGCTGATATGGAACAAATCCAATAAATATAAACAAATTTTATAAAGCAATTGCTGCTGAATGGTGCATACTGTGCTGGGAAAATCAAAAGTAGACATAGACATAAATATGGATACACATACACATATATACACATTAACCCATAGAATTTATTATATAAACATATTACTTTCCTGTCAAGTTACTTAAGAATTTGGCAACAGTGTTTGCTCTGAGAAATGGAACTGGATCACTGGGAAACACAGGAAAGAAACATTTTCCACTGGATCCTTTATAAATAAAAGATCGATTTATTTTACAGATAAAATGAACACATTTAAAAGGTGAATGTAAACATATATAGACTGAGGAAATGAAAATTTTAACAGAAAATAAAATGACCAATAAGTACACAAATGCACATCATTCTTCTTATTAACAAAATTCTATACATTTATCTGCTTATCTTATGCTCCTTTTTTTTTGCTTATCAAACTCTATATCACACTTGAAAGTCATTCTATCATGATACAAAATTTGAGATCTGTAGCTATATCATCAAATCACATATTTTTCAATTTGAGTCTTTTCTTCCCAGAAATTGTTGTAGCTGAATAAATAAAAGGGCTTATAAATCTTGTAAAACAGAAATTGTACACTTCTGAAAGGCACTCCTTTTCTATGTGGGCTTCCCTGGTAGCACAGCTGAAAAAGCTGATTCAGGAGACCTTGGTCTGATCCCTGAGTCAGGAAGATGCCCTGGAGAAGGGAATGGCAACTTGCTGCAGTATTCTTCTCTGGAAAATCCCAAGAACAGAGGAACCTGGTGGGCTGAAGTTCATCAGGTCACAAAGAGTCTGATGTGACTAAGCACAGCACAACACATCTCTTTATGTAACAGAAATAGATTTTTATTTCTAATGATGTTTCAGAGTGGTTCTATTTATTGAGATACACAGTGTTTCATAGTTACCTAATTTAGAAACCTCTCAAAACCTGTCTTATTTGTTGTGCCTGCTTTAGTGTTGAGGAACCCAATAAAGATATGCTTGCCTGCATGAGATGCTTCATGCTGTGGGGTTTCATCTGCCCCCAAGAATGCCAATAGTTACTGAAGCATTAGAGTCAGCATTTACGTCTGGTTGCCTTCCTTCTTAAACCCCAGCACCCATAAGTAGGGGGGCATGTCCAACAGACTCACTGAAGGCAAGGAGTGTTACATGTGTGTCTTCCAAGCCTTCCTTCTCCCTACCTGGCAGTGGTGGATTCCTATCTCAGAGAGGATGTCAGATGGTTCAGTTTCTATAGAAAAGAGTTTTCAAAGCCTGACTCCCCTGGCAGTTTTCAGCATGGTGTTCCTTTCTTTGCTCTGCAGTATTTTAGTTTTCAAGCCTGTCTTATATAATTATTTACTTACTTATTTGCAGTGATGTTTCTAACATATCTTCAAATGTGTTAGAAATAAAAAAGGCCTTCACCTTGTGTTTTTTGATATTTTTTTTTCTACCTTACTTTCTATTCACTTAAATGATGTGCAAATCTTCACAAACCTGCTGCTGGATGGCAGATTAATGTACAAAACTCTTATTCAGATGCTGCAGTTTTCACACAGTGAAGACTGCTGGTCCAAGAGAAATTCTTATCTAAGCCTTGCAATCTGGCTCTCTGACACTTCTGGCAGATGGAGTCCATGAATAATCACTCACTAGAATGCCCTGGTTGCTGTGTCTTTCTCCCTCTGCCCTGTCTATGGCCTTATTCTTTCAAGGTTCAAGCATCTCATTCATCGTCAATTACCCACATCCCACCAGATGTTTTTCAGAAAGCAGAGTAAGGGAGAAAGCAATGAAAGAAAACCACTCACAAAGCAGAGTCAACAGAACAGAGTCATCTTCAGACATTACTGCACATCGATGTCACCAAGCTAGTTAGCTAAAAGAGTTTCCCTTACAGATATTTGACTTTATAGCCCTGGAGAGTATCCAACTAGTTTGCATTTATTTTTCTTAGTTGGAGGATAATTAAAATATTATGATAGTTTCTGCCACACATCAACGTGAATCAGCATTTTGCTCTTGTTTCTCAGTTGCTCAGTTGTGTTCAACTCTTTGTGACACCGTGGACTGCAGCACTCCAGAATTCCCTGTCCTTCACAATCTCCCAGAGCTTGCTCAAATTCATGTCCATTGAGTTGGTGATACCATCCAACCATCTCATTCTCTGTCACTCCCTTCTCCTGCCTTCAGTCCTTCCCATATCAGGGTCTTTTCCAATGATTTGTCTCTTTGCATCNGTTACTGAAGCATTAGAGTCAGCATTTACGTCTGGTTGCCTTCCTTCTTAAACCCCAGCACCCATAAGTAGGGGGGCATGTCCAACAGACTCACTGAAGGCAAGGAGTGTTACATGTGTGTCTTCCAAGCCTTCCTTCTCCCTACCTGGCAGTGGTGGATTCCTATCTCAGAGAGGATGTCAGATGGTTCAGTTTCTATAGAAAAGAGTTTTCAAAGCCTGACTCCCCTGGCAGTTTTCAGCATGGTGTTCCTTTCTTTGCTCTGCAGTATTTTAGTTTTCAAGCCTGTCTTATATAATTATTTACTTACTTATTTGCAGTGATGTTTCTAACATATCTTCAAATGTGTTAGAAATAAAAAAGGCCTTCACCTTGTGTTTTTTGATAGTTTTTTTTATTCTACCTTACTTTCTATTCACTTAAATGATGTGCAAATCTTCACAAACCTGCTGCTGGATGGCAGATTAATGTACAAACCTCTTATTCAGATGCTGCAGCTTTCACACAGTGAAGACTGCTGGTCCAAGAGAAATTCTTATCTAAGCCTTGCAATCTGGCTCTCTGACACTTCTGGCAGATGGAGTCCATGAATAATCACTCACTAGAATGCCCTGGTTGCTGTGTCTTTCTCCCTCTGCCCTGTCTATGGCCTTATTCTTTCAAGGTTCAAGCATCTCATTCATCGTCAATTACCCACATCCCACCAGATGTTTTTCAGAAAGCAGAGTAAGGGAGAAAGCAATGAAAGAAAACCACTCACAAAGCAAAGTCAACAGAACAGAGTCATCTTCAGACATTACTGCACATCGATGTCACCAAGCTAGTTAGCTAAAAGAGTTTTCCTTACAGATATTTGACTTTATAGCCCTGGAGAGTATCCAACTAGTTTGCATTTATTTTTCTTAGTTGGAGGATAATTAAAATATTATGATAGTTTCTGCCACACATCAACGTGAATCAGCATTTTGCTCTTGTTTCTCAGTTGCTCAGTTGTGTTCAACTCTTTGTGACACCGTGGACTGCAGCACTCCAGAATTCCCTGTCCTTCACAATCTCCCAGAGCTTGCTCAAACTCATGTCCATTGAGTTGGTGATACCATCCAACCATCTCATTCTCTGTCACTCCCTTCTCCTGCCTTCAGTCCTTCCCATATCAGGGTCTTTTCCAATGATTTGTCTCTTTGCATCAGGTGGCCAAAATTTTGGAGCTTCAGTTTCAGCATCAGTCCTTTCAAAAAATATTCAGGGTTGATTTCCTTTACGATTGGCTGGTTTGATCTTCTTGAAGAGTTTTCTTCAACACCACAATTTGAAAGCATCAAATCTTTGGCACTCAGCCTTTTTTAAGGTCCAACTCTCACATTCGTACATATACATATGTCCCCTCTCTCGAAACCCCTTCCTGCTTTCCTCCGCATCCTACACCTGTAGGTTGTCATAGAGCACTCGCTTTGGGTTCCCTGCATCATACATCAAACTCACACTGGCATTTTTATTGAATTTCCCAGGAGATCCTGATTCAAAGTGACCAGTGATCACAATTTGAAAAATCATCACTTTTGAGTGTTAGCTGCCTATTTCTGAAGTTTGCACAAAACTGTAAGGACTCATAGGTGATGCTGCGTTGACATCTAACTCTGCCCATTTTACATTTTGGTGAAACCATACAGAATGCCCATAACTTACAATTTTTAAACTCATTTTGTCAATTGTATAATTAAATTTTTCCTCTAAATATTATTATGCTTGATCTAAACTTCATTTATAAACAAGGATTTTCCTTTGGTAGGGAAGAGGGCATTGTCTTATAAATTTCAGTCTTGTTCTGGATCTTGGTAGTATGTTAGGAAACAACAGTGAGAGTCAGAGTTAAGACTGGTATGCATAGTGTGCCTGTGGAATAAAGTCTCATAGTATGCCAAGTGTGCTCTTATCTGTTCTAAAAGAGGAAAATGTTTACATGGCATTTGACAGTAAAGAGACTAATGCTCTCACATTAATAAATAGAATTTGGGTGTTCAAATTGTGTTGGTATCAGGGAAGCAGGATATGATTTATGATCTTCTATAGATGTATGAGAAACTTCAATCCACAGAGTGAAATATTGCAGTTAGTATATATTGTATAAGAAGTCACTGATCCAACACAGCATATAACATATAACATATAGCATATAACATAGCAAACTACTTTCCTGAGAGAGGAAAGGAAATGTCACCACTATTTTTCAAACTTACTGTTATCATGTGACAAAGTGAAATGTCTGTTTCCCTTTTTCAGCTCTGGATATGTAGTTTAGATGAAAAATCTGAGTTCTTTAAGAACTTGCAGAAAGTAAACACAGAAAATTGTCCAAGTTATCCAAGTTATATATATATATATATTTAAGAATTTTACATATATATATATTTAAGTATAGGCTGTACTGAAGAGAAGTCAAGGGCTTAAAAGGTTTCATTATGATGAGATGGCAATGATCATATGCATAAGATAAACACATTTCTTAAATCACACATGCCAATGAAGTTGTGAATAGTTTCCATAGCAGTAACATGAGGCTGCTTTTATTATAGGTAATGAGGTGCAGTCATTTAAAAATGTGTCCTACTTCTAATGCCTATAAAATGCAAACTAAACTAACTCTACTGAGTTATGTTCACAACAAGTGAAAAGCATCTTATTCAAAAGCACTTCAAAAACAAATTATTCAAAGTGTCTATCAGGTGGTGTGGAAAGCAGGAACAGATGAAGTTTGGTTTTGGGTTTCTTCCAAGTCACCTTCAAGAGTACTTCAGAGCTTCTGAAAGTGGCTTATCAGTACACATTTGAATATTTTAATTATACACTTCAAAAAATACTTCAGAGTCATTTGACTAAAAGTGCAATTTGTGTATTACATTTTAGTACTTAAATCAACTATGAAATAGCATTTTAAATTAAAATCCAATGCACTTGCATTCACTCTGTTCAAGAAAATTGAGGCTAATTGTAACTCTCAAATTAAGCAAGACTGGGGGAGCTAACAATGCAATTTTTAGAATATCAAACAATATTATACTTGGAAATAAAAGCACTCATACTCAAGAAAAAAATAAAATAAAATAAAACTGCCAGATATTCAAAAGAGAAAATGGGAGGAGAATAGCAGTAGAAATACATGTTTTCAGTGTTTTATGGAATAAACTTCCAAGGATTACACATGTAAATTAATTGTCTAAATGCCATCTTTTTACAGGTCATACATTTCTAGTTTATCTGCAAAAGTGGGGCTCCTTCTGAGTCCATGATTCAGGGTGCATCTCTGACCTTTTGATTTAGGCTCCTTGTTAGAAAATATGAGAAACTTGGAAATGTAGCCACACTTAAAATCACTTCTGTCTTCATTTTAACCCCACCAGTGAAACAAAGTAAGGAGACTGCACCTCCCCTGCTTGACTCTTCCCTTGATTTCACTTAACTCCAGTATTTAACAACCATGTTTTATAACAGATTCAGTAATTATTGCTTGCCTGTTAGCTTCATTAGATAATGACAAAGGATTTTCTGAAAATATTTCTCAAAGTTATATTCCACCCATCAATATTTAAGATGCTTTCCTTTCCTGGGTTCCTTGCTAGCACTTCCTATTATCAATATTTAAATTTTTGCCAATCTAATGAGAGTTTAGTATAGTGTTTTCTTTGTTACTGTTTAATATCCCTTAATATTGTTGATGCATATTTTATTTTGAAAATTATTCACATTTTGCTATTAATTTTTCATTAATGCCATTCTTACATTTGATTACACATCTTTCAATCCTTTCTGATGTTATAAATGTTACACACACGTGCATAGACACCCACAATTATTTTGTCCTCTATTAGCTTCTTCTGTTTAATTACTTTAAAAAAAGTTTTATTGATGTATTATAAACACACATATTTAATGTACACAATTTAAAAGAGTCATTTTTTTCTGTTTTTTTAACAGCTGATGTTTTAGAAATTAAAGAAAGCATATATTTCCTGAGAATTTAACCATAAATTTTGAAATGCTTACTTATGTTTTTGCAAATGCATTTTAATTTTATTCAGCACATCTTTTCTCTTGCCAGATCACCCAAATTAACATGCTAACATCTTTAAGAGTCTCTCCCCTTTCTTGTCTACTTTATCTTTCATGCTATTGTAAGTTAGAATATTGATTTCATTTTCAGACAGAAAAGAATTTCTTAGTTGCCTTATAAAGCTGGATTGTTTTAGAAATTAAAGAAAGCACATATTTCCTGAGAATTTAACCATAAATTTTGAAATGCTTACTTATGTTTTTGCAAATGCATTTTAATTTTATTCAGCACATCTTTTCTCTTGCCAGATCACCCAAATTAACATGCTAACATCTTTAAGAGTCTCTCCCCTTTCTTGTCTACTTTATCTTTCATGCTATTGTAAGTTAGAATATTGATTTCATTTTCAGACAGAAAAGAATTTCTTAGTTGCCTTATAAAGCTGGATTTACCAACCTAATTTTCCTAATTAGATAGCTCATTATTATCCTTTCTTCCCGTCATTTTGTCCTTTTTTTCTTTTTTTTCCATTGTCTTGATATTCTTTGAATTCATTTCTGATGGTGTCATTGGATAGTAATTTTTAATAGTAAATTCACTCCTCCAATAAATGCTAATGTACTCTTGTAGAAATTCAATGGACTTTTTGGGTGGCAAGTATAGAAATTTTTATTAACACCTGACATCAGTAATTACTGCAAGAAGCCTGCAGTCATCTTCATTTCTTTCATTCATAATATTTGTCCTCTGAATACTTAGTAGGTTTTCTCCCATACCTTTATATTTTACGACAATGCTACCAAGTTTCTGGTTGTGCACTAATTTATATTAAATTTAATTGAAGTATGGCCCCAGAGTGGCTAAAGGCAACAGTGAGGCTGGAGAACCTTCTGCTCCTCAAGGCCCTAAGGTGATGCATAATACCCCAGGACAGCCAGTGGCAGCAGAGAGACCAGGGAACCTTCTGCTCCTGGGCATTCTCCAGCATCTATCAGCTACAGCCAACAATTCCAGCAGGGCCTTTATCCAGACCCCCAGATGGCATGCTGACCAACACCCAGCAGCCAGTGAAGGTTTACACACTCAAGAGAACCAGCAGCGGCACAACCAGGGCACCGGCCATGTCCTCTGGCTATGGAGCAGCTAAAGAGCACATTTCTGCTAGTCTGGGCAAGACAAAATGTGGTCCACTAGAGAAGGAAATTGCAAACCACTTCAATATTCTTGCCTTGAGAGCCCCATGAACAGTATGAAAACATTAAAAAATAAAAAACTGGAAAATATGGCCTCTAGCTTAGTAACTGTTCAATATGCTACTGTGGAAGAGTGGAGAAATAACTCCATAAATAATAAAGAGGCTGCACAAAAGTGGGAATGATGCCCAGCTGTGGATATGTCTGGTGATGAAAGTAAAGTTTGATGCTGTAAAGAATAATATTGCATAGGAATCTGGAATGTTAAGTTCATGAATCAAGGCATAAATTGGTAGTGGTCAAATAGGATATGGCAAGAGTGCCATCAACATTTTAGGCATCAGTGAAATACAATGCATGGGAATGGGTGAATTTCATTCAGTTGGCTTTTATATCTACCCGTGTGCAAAAATCCCTTAGAAGGAATGGAACAGCCCTCATAGTCCCGAAAAAAGTGTGAAATGCAGTAGTTGGGTGCAATTTCAAAAATGACAGAGTATCTTGGTTCATTTCCAAGGCAAGCCATTTAACATCACAGTAATCAATATCTATGCCACAACCATTAATGCTGAAGAAGCTGAAGTTGAATGGTTCTAGAGAGACCTAAAAGAACTTCTTGAACTAACACCAGAAAAAGATATATTTTTCATCATAGGGGATTGGAATACAAAAGTAGAAAGTCAAGAGCAAGAGTACCTGGAATAACTAGCAAGTTTGGCCTTGGAGTATAAAATGAAGTAGGGCAAAGGCTATAGTTTTGACAAGAAAATGCACTGGCCATAGTAAACACCCTCTTCCAATAACACGAGACAACTCTACAGATGGATATTACCAGATGGTCAATACCAAAATCAGATTGACTATAATCTTTGAAGCCAAAGATGGAGATGATCTATTCAATCAGAAAAAGCAAGATCTGGAGCTGATTGTGGCTCAAATCATCAGTTCCTTGTTGCAAAGTGAGTGAAAGTCACTCAGTTGTGTCCGACTCTTTGAGACCACTTGGACTATACAGTCCATGGAATTCTCCAGGCCAGAATACTGGAGTGGGTAGCCTTTCCCTTCTTCAGGGGATCTTGGCGGTCTCCTGCATTGCAGGCAGATTCCTTATCAGCCAAAAGAGAAACCCCCTTATTGCAAAATCCAGGTTCAAACTGAAGAAGGTAAGGGGAACCACTAGGTCATTCAGGCATGACCTAAATAAAATCCCGTATGACGATACAGTGTAGGTGATGGATAGATTCAAGGGATGAGATCTGGCAGATAGAATGCCTGAAGAACTATGTCGGAGATTCATAACACTCTATAGGAAGCGGTGACTAAAACAATTCCCAAGAAAGAGAATGCAAGAAGGCAAAGTGAATGTCTGAGGAGGCCTTACAAATAGCTGAGAAAAGAAGTGAACAGCAAAGGAGAAAGGGAAAGATATGCCCATCTGAATGCAGAGTTCCAGAGAAGAGCAAAGAGTGATAAGATAGCCTTCCTAAGTGATCAATGCAAAGAAATAGAGGCAAACAATAGAATGGGAAAGACTAGAGATTTCTTCAAGAAATGAGAGATATCAAGGGGACATTTCATGCAAAGATGGTCACAATAAAGGACAGAAATGGCAAGGATGCAACAGAAGCAAAAGAGAATAAGAGGTGACAAGAATACATGAAAGAACTGTACAAAAAATTCTCAGTGACCCAGAAAACCATGATGTTGTGGTCACTCACCTAGAGTCAGACATCATGGAGTGTGAAGTCAAATGGTTCTTAGGAAGCCTTAATTACTACAACCAAAGCTAGAGGAGGTGATGGAATTCCAGCTGAACTATTTCAAACCCTAAAAGATGATACTGTTAAAGTGCTACACTTGATATAACAACAGATTTAGAAAACACGGCAGTGGCTATAAGACAGGAAAAGGTCAGTTTGCTTTCCTATATCAAAGAAAGGCAATGACAAAGAATGTTCAAGCTATCACACTATTACCCTCATTTCACATGCTAGCAAAGTAACATTCAAAATCCTTTAGGCTAGGCTTCAACAGTACATAAAATGAGGACTTCCATATGTACAAGCTGGATTTAGAAAAGGCAGAGGAACAAGATATCAAAATGACAACATCCATTGGATCATAGTAAAAGCAAGGGAATTCCAGAAAAGTATGCACTTCTGCTTCATTGATTGCACTGAAGCCTTTGACCGTGTGGATCACAACAAACTGTGGAAAATCCTTAAAGACATGGAAATGCCAGACCACTTGATCTCCCTCCTGAGAAATCTGTATTCAGGTCAAGAAACAATAGTTAGAACCACAGATGGAACAATGGACTCGTTATAAGTTGAGAAAGGAGTACATCAAAGATGTATATTGTCAGCCTGCTTATTTAACTTATATGCGAAATGCTGGATTGGATGAAGCACAAGCTGGAATCAAGATTGCTGGGAGAAATATCAATAACCTCAGGTGTACAGATGACACCACCCTAATGGCAGAAAGTGAAGAGGAACTGAAGAAACTCTTGATGAAAGTGAAAGAGGAGAGGGAAAAAAATGGTAAAACTCAATATTCAAAAAATGAAGATCATGGCATCTGGTCCCATCATTTCAAGGCAAATAGATGGGGGAACAATGGAAGCAGTGACAGACTTTATTTTCTGGTGCTCCAAAATCACTGCAGATGCTGACTGCAGCCACGAAATTAAAATAGGCTTGCTCCTTGGAAGGAAAGCTATGACCAACATTGACAGCATATTAAAAAGAAGAGTCGTTACTTTGCCGACAAAGATCTGTCTAGTCAAAGCTATGGTTTATCCAGTAGTCATGTATGGGTGTGAGAGTTGTACCATAAAGAAAACTGAGTGCCCAAGAATTGATGATTTTGAATTGTGTTGCTGGAGAAGACTCTTGAGAGTCCTTTGGACTGCAAAGAGATCAAACCAGTCAATACTAAAAGAAATTAGTCCTGAATATTCATTGAAGGACTGATGCTGAAGCTGATGCCTCAATATTTTGGCCACCTGATGTGAAGAACTGACTCATTGGTAAATACCTTGATGCTGGGAAAGACTGAAGGTGGGAGGAGAAGGGGATGACAGAGGATGAGATGGTTGGATGGCATCATCAACTCGATTGACTTGAGTTTGAGTAGGCTGGCATTTGGTGATGGACAGGGAAGCCAGGCGTGCTGCAGTCCATGGGGTCACAAAGAGTCGGACATGACTGGACTGAGCTGAACTGATGAGTGTTCCCTTGTATAAGTTTTTGTTTGTTTGTTTGTTTGTTTTTCTCTTGCTACCTTTAGAATTCTCTCTTTGTCTTTAACTTCTGCCATTTTTTATATCTTGGTGTAATTCTGTTTGGGTCTATATTCTTTGGGACCCTCAGTGTTCCCTCTACCTAGATCTCTGTTTCCTTCTTTTGGTTTGGCAAATTTTCAGCCATAATTTCTTCAAATACCTTTTCAGTCCCCTTTTCTCTTTCTTCTCCTTTCAGGATCCCCATTATGTGTATATTGTCATGGTTTATGTAACCCAATAGGTCTTTTATATTGTTTTCACTTTCTTCTTCTTCTTTTTTTTTTTTTAATTTGGCTTTCTGTCTGGTGTTGAAGCTGAAACTCCAATACTTTGGCCACCTGATGCAAAGAGCTGACTCATTGGAAAAGACCCTGATGCTGGGAAAGATTGAGGGCAGGAGGAGAAGGGGACAACAGAGAATAAATTGTTGGGGTTAGATAACATCACTGACTCGATGGACATGGGTTTGGGTGGACTCCGGGAGTTGGTGATGGACAGGGAGACCTGTTGTGCTGCGGTTCATGGGGTCGCAAAGAGTCAGACACGACTGAGCGACTGAAATGAACTAAACTTCTGTCTGGAGTTCTGCTTGGATGATTTACATTATTCTGTCTTCTAGGTCATTTATTCTCCCAAATTCTTCATTTTTGCTATTCATTGCCTTTGGTACCACTTTATTTCTGCAAATGAATTTTTAAAATTTTCTTGGTTCCTCCATATATTTTCTGGTTTCTTGGTTCCTTTTCACAGTAATCCACACTTCTCTCAATAGTCTGCTTAATTTTTCAGTTTTTTTCATTATCTCATTTTTTGAACTTGTTGTCTATAGGACTGAAGAGGTCTGTTTCATTGTTCATTTGTGGGAACTCTCTTGATCATTTAATTTGGAGTGGTTCCTCTTCTTCTTAATTTAACTTATATTTTTCTTGCCCCATGAGAAGAAGCAATTATCCACTTTGGTTTTGGAAAGCTATTTTTATGTGGGTTCATCCCTATGTAGCATCCCTATGTAGCCTGAGTGGGTTTAATTCTTTTGGTAAAAGGGAAATTTTTAGTATGGATGTCTGCCTCCTTTTTCCTCATTGTTTGCTGACCATTATTCCCTTATTAAGAGGAGTGACTGATGTTGTGGTTATCAGAGTCATTGCTGGATGTTGTGCAGTGCCTCCTCTATGCTCTGTGATTGCCACTGTCCTATCAGGGGCACGGTCTCCTCCCTAGTTTTTGGAGTAGAAGCCCCCAGATCTGTTTCTGAGCTGTGGTGTGAGAGGTAGACAGCATTGGAGTGCTCCCACCAGGAGAAGAGCCATTGAGTATTCCTCTTTCAGAGCTATTCACCAATAAAAGTGCTCTGCTGTGTCACCTTTCATCCACTGTGTGGGCTCACGAAGTAAACTGTTGCTGGCACTGACTCAACTCTCTTTCTCAACCTTGGGAATGGCAGCAATTGGCCCTGGCATCTCTTCAAATGTTATTTTCACAAGATCACTAGCACAGATCCACTGAAGTCAGGTCCCAGCACTGCAGTAATCACACCTGCAAAATTTTTGTGGGAGCTGCGAAGGCAGCTCAGACCCTGGCCCAGCCTAGTCCCTACATGCACACACCTACAAAGCCCACAGCTGCTAAGGCAGGTCTGTCCTGAATAGGCTGTTTTCTATTCAGATGTCCCACAGGCAGTGAATTTAGAAAGTCTGTGTTGGAGGTATAAATCCAAGGCTCACGCAGCAGCAGAGAAAGATTTCAGCCCTGCTTTCTAAGTCATGCAGTCCCTGGGACTCAGTTGTGGTTTCAGCCCTACCTGTGCACATGAGCATTCCACTGACGTCTGCTCCAAGGGCCTTCTGAGGCAGCATTTGGTGTGAGAGCCCACCTACACTGCAGCTTAAGCACATGAGCCTATTCAGGCGGGAACTGGCCAAGTGGTGGCTGGAGTACACTCTCCCAGAGCAGGACCAGGGCATGGAGAAAGAAGCTTGTACTATTGTATTTGTACTTTATAGTTTGTACTATGTTATCTTCACATTTGCTTTCGTTTTTTATGATAATCTATTGGTCTTGTTTTCTAACTGCAATTCTGTCATTTATCTCTTTGAGGAATTTGAAAAATAAGTATTACAAAGTCAGTTTTAGATTTCTCTTTTATTTCCATGCATTGGCATAGTGTTTTTAACTTACTGAAATTTTGTGCTGTTTTCCTGTGATTTATTTTTCACCTGTGCTATGGAAGGTATTTATAAGTTATCTTGAATGAGATGTGTCTTTTTTTTTCTTTTTTTCCAGGTACATGATTATGTAACTTGAGTACAACACAAGGGAACATTCATTAAAAGTTATTCACGAGAGGTAGGATAAATTAAGAGTTTGGGGTCAACAAGTACAAAACAGTAAAAGTATTAGCAAATGCATTAAAAAGTATTAGCATATACTGTTCATGGGGTTCTCAAGGCAAGAATACTGAAGTGGTTTGCCATTCCGTCAGACCTCAGGACCTGCCCATCTTGGGTGGCCTCACTGGCATGGCTTAGTTTCATTGAGTTAGACAAAGCTGTGGTCCTAGTGTGATTAGATTGACTAGTTTTCTGTGAGTATGGTTTCAGTGTGTCTGCCCTCTGATGCCCTCTTGCAACACCTACCATCTTACTTGGGTTTCTCTTACCTTGGGCATGGGGTATCTCTTCACGGCTGCTCCAGCAAAGTACAGCCACTNGAAAGCTGTGGTCCTAGTGTGATTAGATTGACTAGTTTTCTGTGAGTATGGTTTCAGTGTGTCTGCCCTCTGATGCCCTCTTGCAACACCTACCGTCTTACTTGGGTTTCTCTTACCTTGGGCATGGGGTATCTCTTCACGGCTGCTCCAGCAAAGCGCAGCCACTGCTCTTTACCTTGGATGAGGGGTATCTCCTCACTGCCGACCTTGCTGACCTTCAACGTGGGATGGCTCCTTTAGGCCCTCCTGCACTCGCACAGCCCTATGAAAGTGATTTCATGAACATCGGGGGAGGGAGGAGGGGTAATTCCTGTACAGCAGAACAGTAATGGGGCTGACATTTCTTTTCAACCACTTAAGATTTCCACAGTTAATGATTCAACAGTTATGAAGTTTGATCAGAAAATGAATGTAACTAAAGTTTTGCCTAATTAGCTAAGTTGTGCTAGAGCAAATAAAGGATTTTCTTTGGAATTCAAGGATTTAGAAAACATGTTATCCCCTTTTTATTGTGAGGTCACTCTTTCTATCCAGTCGTGTGCCTTTTTCCCTTTGCATTCACTTTTGCTTATGCCCTTAAATCAAACTTTTTGTTTTCTTTTGCATATCTGATTATCTTTTCTCACCATTTTAATTTCAGTATTCAAGTTTAGGTGTGGCTATATCTATTTTTTAGAGATCTGAAAATCTGAATTTTTAAGGGTGATGTAAATAAATTGATTCAGGAAGAAGAAAGGGGAAAAAAATCCCAATAGGCTATAATTATAAAAGAATTTCAGAAAATTACCCTCTAATAATAACAAGGGTCAATAAAAGTTACGTTAAAGGGGGGTATTTCAAATATATATATATAAATCACGTAGAAATTCTAAATCTTTTTAATTGTTCCAGGTGTGAGGGGGAAAGGAAAACATATAGATATAAAGCCAAGGTAACTAGTAGGAATGCTAAAACCTGATAAAAGGTATCTCTCCAAAAGAAAACTGAGACAAATTTTATTGATATTGATGAAAATTGAATGCAAAAAGACAATTTACTGTAGTAAAGCAAGAATATAATATGGCCAAATGTTGGTTAATTACAGGAATACAAAAAGGGTTACTATTAGAAGGGAACCCGATGTTCATGTTATAATTCATTATATAAATGAGTAAAAGGGAGAGGCCACACAATAGATCTTTTTGACAGATGCTGAAAGGGCTTCCAGTAAAAAGGAAAATCAGTTTACTTACAGTTAAAGCCAGCAAAACAGGATTTTAATGGCCTTCATACTTCTCAAAACAATGAAAGTGAAAGTGAAGTCGCTCAGTCTTGTCTGAGCAATCCTGTGGACTATTGCCTACCAGGCTCCTCCGTCCATGGAATTTTCCAGGCAAGAGTACTGGAGTGGGTTGTCGTTTCCTTCTCCAAATATCTGAAACTAATATCTACCACTATATGGTAAAACACAAGCATTCCCAGTAAAATCAGGAGCAGGATGAGAAAATACACTAACTCTGCCATGATTTAACATTGTTTTGAAAGCATTACCCAATATAATTACATAAGAAAAGAAAATTAAAAGATGCAGTTTTTGGAAAAGAAGAAGCAAAGTTATCGTATTTCTAAGAGAAAAATCCGAGAGAATCAACTGCAGAACTACTAAAAACAAGATGGCCATAATGAGTATCTAGAAATCCAAGGCTCTCTTTATATCCCACTAATAATCATTTAGAAAATATTATAGGAGTAAAAAAAATCAGAAGATTTAAAAGTCAAGAGTATGAGAAATTTGCAACACTGTACTATCCCTATAGTAGTGAGGAGTATAATATTTAACAACGAAATTAGTCAGGAAAACTTAAATCACTGAATAAGTAACTGGCAAGCAGTTTTAAAAAGAAAAAACAATGTAGACTACTTACTTGATTTTACATATATTCTGGATTAGCCAGAGATTCTTTATTTAATAATCTAAGATTTTATTTAAAAACTTTTAAATTTATGATGATTATATATATATATATATAATGAATTATTGTTGCTCAGAGGTTAAAGCGTCTGCCTCCAATGCGGGAGACCTGGGTTCGATCCCTGGGTCGGGAAGATCCCCTGGAGAAGGAAATGGCAACCCACNAGACTACTTACTTGATTTTACATATATTCTGGATTAGCCAGAGATTCTTTATTTAATAATCTAAGATTTTATTTAAAAACTTTTAAATTTATGATGATTATATATATATATATATAATGAATTATTGTTGCTCAGAGGTTAAAGCGTCTGCCTCCAATGCGGGAGACCTGGGTTCGATCCCTGGGTCGGGAAGATCCCCTGGAGAAGGAAATGGCAACCCACTCCAGTATTCTTGCTTGGAGAATCCCATGGACTGAGGAGCTTGGTGGGCTGCAGTCCATGGGGTCACAAAGAGTCAGACATGACTGAGTGACTTTACTTACTTACTTTAGTGAAGTGAAGTCACTCAGTCGTGTCCGACTCTTTGCGACCCCATAGACTGTAGTGTACCGGGCTCCTCTGTCCGTGGGATTTTCCAGGCAACAGTACTGGAGTGGATTGCCATTTCTTTCTCCAGGGCATCTTTCCAACCCAGGGCTCGAACCCAGGTCTCCTGCATTGTAGACAGACACTTTACCATCTGAGCTACCAGGGAAAAGTATTAGTAACCAGTTCTTTTTTTTCTTTTTAATTTTATTATTGAAGGATAATTGCTTTACAGAACTTTGTTGTTTTCTGTTGAACCTCAACATGAATCAGCCATAGATATACATATATCCTCTCCCTTTTGAACCTTCCTCCCATCTCCCTCCCCATCCCACCCCTCTAGGTTGATACAGAACCCCTGTTTGAGTTTCCTGAGCCATNGACACGACTGAGTGACTTTACTTACTTACTTTCCTGTATAGTTTCTCTTCTATCCTTACTTATTTATATTTTTTCTACAAATTTTAGAGACTATGTATATGAGGGGAAAAGCTTTTTTTTTTTCAACAAAAAAGAGACACTTTTTTAAGATTACAGGCATTTGAGAAGTGGAAGCAGCAAAGAGCAAGTACAAGATAATAAAAGAGGAAAATGATGAAATGATTAGTGGATAAGAAATGGAATAGATACCATATGAGAAGATAACTCAAGATCTTAGTCCTATTGATTAGTCTTAGAAACAAGTTAGTTCTCTTGAAAAATAGAATGGTCTTTTAGTTTTTGTTTTTATATATGCCTACTGTATGTAGTGTAGAAATTGAAATCCTACTGTATTTGATCTAATCAGACCATGTGGCTGGAAATTGATGTAAAAACTGGAATTTATTATTGTATTTTTAAAAACAATCTATTACACTTCCTGACAAAAGTCACTGCTATACTTCAAAAGTAGAAGTACTCTCTATCAGCATTTAATGGCTGGAAACAAACAAACAAACAATGTAGATTTGACTAGGTTAGTTTGGGGACAGTCAGGCAAGAACAGGGATGGGAAAGGGCAAAAAGAAGAGATTTGGAATGTCCAAGCTGTCTAACCAACAGTGCTACTTTAATGTGGGACAAAGGCTTTGCTCTACCAACTAAAAAGAACCTTTGTGTGCCTTGTAAATTATACTGAGGAACTGGATTTTAATCTGAGGGTAACAGGGAGATACTTAGGCTTTTAAGCAAAACACCTTTTGACATCACCGTTCCAGTTCTCCAGAGTCTGCCCAGTTCTGGCTCCTTAATTCTTAAGGCAACATCTCTGAACTAGATGGGACTCTCCTCGCCTTGTCCCTGGTTCCCAGTATCCTCTCTTGTGTCCTCAGTCCAAGTACAAATCCACGAGGGCAACTGAAATCAATACTCAGACCAAATCAGACCTGCAAAGGTAGACTCACTGCTCGCCATCACAGGATCTGGCCTAAGACCACTCTTTCATCACCGTCCCCTCCTGTTTACTGAATTTAACATACTCAGGCTTCCTTGCTGTTGTTTGAACACACTGAGNTGCAGATGGTGACTGCAGACATGAATTAAAAGACGCTTACTCCTTGGAAGAAAAGTTATGATCAACCTAGATAGCATATTCAAAACCAGAGACATTACTTTGCCAACTAAGGTCCGCCTAGTCAAGGCTATGGTTTTTCCTGTGGTCATGTATGGATGTGAGAGTTGGACTGTGAAGAAGGCTGACCACCGAAGAATTGATGCTTTTGAACTGTGGTGTTGGAGAAGACTGTTGAGAGTCCCTTGGACTGCAAGGAGATCCAACCAGTCCATTCTGAAGGAAATCAACCCTGGGATTTCTTTGGAAGGAATGATGCTGAAGCTGAAACTCCAGTACTTTGGCCACCTCATGTGAAGAGTTGACTCATTGGAAAAGACTCATGCTGGGAGGGATTGGGGGCAGGAGGAGAAAGGGACGACCGAGGATGAGATGGCTGGATGGCATCACTGACTCCATGGACATGAGTCTGAGTGAACTCCAGGAGATGGTGATGGACAGGGAGGCCTGGCATGCTGCGATTCATGGGGTCGCAGAGAGTCGGACACGACTGAGCGACTGAACTGAACTGAACTGAACTGATACTGAGGCTCAAGGTCCACTGGAAATCAAATCTTCCATCATCTTGGGCCTGGTTGGTTTTAAATTGTTTTTTCTCTTTGCAGCTTCTTCCTGAAACTTAGATAAAAGCAATCTGTTTCTCTTTGAGAGAGGGGCAGGGTATGACTCTGGGGCAGCAGCCTTGGTAACAGGGGAGGCTGGATGGGGTAGGGGCCTGGGAGTTTCTCCACACTCTCTGCCGCCAAAGCTGTTCCAGCCCCAATGGGGAGGGGATGTGGGGCTTTGATAAACCACTTTGGACAAAATAAGACAAATCAAAACATTGGAAATAGATGCCTCACCCGAGGCTAGGGAAAGATTTGGAGCTCCTGGAAACACAGTTCTGCTGGCAGGACCGCAAGGGTTAGGGCCCAGGCTGCATCTAGACAAGCTGGGGCCCAGGGTGGGTGGCCTCTGCTTCTGGAGCGGACCATCGGCTCCTGACTGGACACTGTTGGCTGCAGCCATCCTTACTGCTCTCTCATAACATGTGCGGTGGAGGCCTTGCTTTGTAACCAGAAAGCTTTTCTCTTGCCAGATACTGACCCCGCTGCTGAATAGACAGTGCTCAAAGTGCTCACTCACTGATTTTTCAGGGAGGACTTGAAAGGTGGAAGGGGTGGGGGTGCTCCAGACCCCTCCCTGCAGGGTAACGGCTAACTCTGGGTTCACTCCCTCTGAAGTGTTTGGTTTAGGAGATCCTCTGATCTACCTCCTTACAACCTAGGTCAGGTTTCATTACATCATCCTCCACTCAAAGTGCCAGAGCCTCGTGGCAAATTGGTGCAATTCGCAGGCCTGAAGAGGCACACTGCTGCGCTGTGTCCCCGTTGGACTGAATTCCACCATGTGATTTTTGCCTCTGGCCCCAGAACCCCAGGGACAGCCTTCCAAGAAAAGTTTGTTCTTTTTTTTACCCTTTGAAAGTATTTTTAAAATATGACTGCCCCCTGGTGGTTAAAATTATGTATGTAAATGTTGCTGCTGCTGCTGCTGCTAAGTCCGACTCTGTGCAGCCCACCAGTCTCTCCCGTCCTTAGCGTTCTCCAGGCAAGAACACTGGAGTGGGTTGCCATTTCCTTCTCCAACGCATGAAAGTGAAAAGTGAAAGTGAAGTCGCTCAGTCACGTCCGACTGTTAGCGAGCCGGTGGACTGCAGCCTAACAGACTCCTCCATCCATGGGATTTTCCAGGCAAGAGTTCCGGAGTAAGTTGCCATTGCTTTCTCCGATATGTGTAAATACCAGTATGATGGGCTCAATAAAGGACAGAAATGGTAGGGACCTAACAGAAGCAAAAGATATTAAGAAGAGCTGGCAAGAATACACAGAAGAACTGTACAGAAATGATCCTCACGACCAAGATAATCACGATGGTGTGATCACTCACCTAGAGCCAGACATCCTGGAATGTGAAGCCAAGTGGGCCTTAGAAAGCATTACTATGAACAAAGCTAGCGGAGGTAATGGAATTCCAGTTGAGCTATTTCAAATCCTAAAAGATGATGCTGTGAAAGTGTTGCACTCAACATTCCAGGAAATTTGGAAAACTCAGCAGTGGCCACAGGACTGGAAAAGGTCAGTTTTCATTCCAATCCCTAACAAAGGCAATGCCAAAGAATGTTCAAACTACTGCACAATTGCACTCATCTTACATGCTAGCAAAGTAATGCTCAAAATTCACCAAGCCAGGCTTCAACAGTACGTGAACCATGAACTTCCAGATGATCAAGCTGGTTTTAGAAAAGGCAGAGGAACCAGAGATCAAATAGCCAACATCTGCTCAATCATTGAAAAAGCAGGAGAGTTCCAGAAAAATATCTATTTCTGCTTTATTGACTATGCCAAAGCCTTTGACTGTGTGGATCACAATAAACTGTGGAAAATTCTGAAAGAGATGGGAATACCAGACCACCTGACCTGCCTCTTGAGAAATCTATATGCAGGCCAGGAAGCAACAGTTAGAACTGGACATGGAACAACAGACTGGTTCCAAATAGGAAAAGGAGTATGTCAAGGCTGTATATTGTCACCCTGATTATTTAACATATGCAAAGTACATCATGAGAAATGCTGAGCTAGAAGAAGCACAAGCTGGAATCAAGATTGCCAGGAGAAATATCAATAACCTCAGATATGCAGATGACACCACCCTTATGGCAGAAAGTGAAGACAAGCTAAGGAGCTCTTGATGAAAGTGAAAGAGGAGAGTGAAAAAGTTGGCTTAAAGCTCAACGTTCAGAAAACAAAGATCGTGGCATCCAGTCCTATCACTTAATGGCAAATAAATGGGGAAACAGTGGCAACAGTGGCTGACTTTATTTTGGAGGGTTCCAAAATCACTGCAGATGGTGACTGCAGCCATGAAATAAAAAGACACTTATTCCTTGGAAGAAAAGCTATGACCAACCTAGATAGCATATTAAAAAGCAGAGACATTACTTTGCCAACAAAGGTCCATCTAGTCAAGGCTATGGTTTTTCCAGTAGTCATATATGGATGTTAGAGTTGGACTATAAAGAAAGCTGAGCACTGAAGAATTGATGCTTTTGAGCTGTGGTGTTGGAGAAGACTCTTGAGAGTCCCTTGGACTGCAAGGAGATCCAACCAGTCCATCCTAAAAGAGAGCAGTCCTGAATGTTCATTGGAAGGACTGATGTTGAAGCTGAAACTCCAATACTTTGGCCACCTTTTGCGAAGAGCTGACTCATTGGAAAAGACCGTGATGCTGGGAAAGATTGAGGGCAGGTGGAGAAGGGGATGACAGAGGATGAGATGGTTGGATGGCATCTCCGACTCAGTGGACATGAGTTTGAGCAAGCTCCAGGTGTTGATGATGGACAAGGAAGCCTGGCATGCTGCAGTCCATGGGGTTGCAAAAAGTTGGACGTGATTCAGTGACTGAACTGAACTGAACTAAGTTTTTATTTTTAAAAAACTCAATAATTTCTGAACAGAGGGACTTCCTTGACATGTTAATAAATCTGAACCTAGGGTTAAAGGTGAAGGCACTTTAGTAGAAGGATCTCCACTCAATTCAGGAACACAGCAAAGTCGTTCCTTTTGCCAGGTTGCATTTTCCAGCGATGACCACAGTGATATCTTCCACGCTCTTCTTACAATGTAATCCTGACCTTCCAACCACTGGCTGGGAGTGTATGGCCCTTTCTCTTGACTCTGTGGGTGGACTTCTAATACAGTAACGATGGAATTGAGGCTTTGTGACTTTCAAGATTGGTCATAAGAATGCTATTATATCTCCGCCTTGCTCTGTTAAAATGCTTAAAAACCAGCTATCAGATTGGAAATAAGCCCAAATCAGCCATCATGAAGAGACCACACAAAGACATCAGGTGTTAATGTTTTAGCCCGAGGCTGTCAGCTTGAGATCCTGTCCAAAGCCAGCAAGAACTGCCAGGCAAACAACTGAAGCATCCCTGGTGATTTTACCCCTCAGCTCTTTAACCATCCCCAGCCTTTCAGTCTTCCCAACCTGAGGCTGCAGAGAGTATGGAGCAAATGTGAATAATGCCCACTGTGCCCCATCTCGGGTCCTCACCCAAAGAATCCACAGTTACTTTATGCCATTTGGGGTAGTTCATTACACGGTCCATGCACGCGTGCCGAGTCCCTTCAGTCATGTCCGACCTTTGTGACCCCATGGACCGAAGCCCGCCAGGCTCCTCTGTCCATGGATTCTCCCAGCAAGAGTACTGGAGTGGGTTGCCATTTCCTCCTTCAGGGAATCTTCTCGACGCAGGGATTGTGTTTCTTGTTTTCTGCACTGGCTGCTGCGTCTGCTGCTAAGTCGCATCAGTCGTGTCCGCCTCTGTGCAACCGCATAGATGGCAGCCCACCAGGCCCCTCCGTCCCTGGGATTCTCCAGGCAAGAACACTGGAGTGGGCAGGCGGGTTCTTTACCACTAGTGCCACCTGAGAGACAGTCAGTGTACAATAATAATGACTAAAACTTTACTCTTATGGATACCACCGTGACCACATTGGCATGATAGTCCTTGCTGGGAAAAAAATGAGAAGATCCAAAATTGATAAGGAGGAAGTAAACTTATATTATTTGCATGTGAAACAATTACATATCTGGAAAAGTCAAGAGAATACACTGAAAAAAATATTAGGACAATAAGAGAATGAGGGGTTAGTTTCGAAATCTAATTTCTTTCTTTCTTTTTTTTTTTTTTTTAATTTAAATATTTATTTCTTTGGCTACACCGGGTCTTGGGGCACTCGGGATCTTTAACCTTTGTTGTGAACTCAGGGTCTTTAGTTGCAGCCTGTGAACCCTTAGTTGCGGCATGTGGGATCTAGTTTCCCGACTAGGGATCAAACTCAGGCCCCCTGCGTGAGGAGTGCAGAGTCTTAGCCACTGGGCCATCAAGGGAGTCCCCTAACCCAATTCCTTTCTATTTTTACTTGCGTAAATGACCAAAGTTGTGACTCCCATTGTCAAAATTTCTGTCAGATTGCCTACTCATAATTGAAATTCTAATTTAGAGATGTCATAAGTGGAGAATACGCACTGGTTGCCAGCTTAGCAAATAGAACGAAATATAGGACACCCAGTTAAATTTGAATATTTGTTAAACAACAAGGACAGTTCTAGCATAACTGTGCCCCATGGGTCCTGTTTGTTAGAAGGAAACAGATAAGCTCGGTCCACGGGCAAGTTGAGAGGTATAGACAAAGAAGAGAAGGCCAGAAGGCAGGGGTCATTTCAGAGGCCCCTGTCATACTCGGCTTCATAAATTTTCTTGAGAAACCTTTTTTTGCGATTTTTTTCATTTATTTTTAAATCTTTTTATTTTGTATTGGGATATAGCTGATGAACAATGTCATGATAGTTTCAGGTGAATAGCCAAGGGACTCAGCCATATATATATACATGTTTCCATTCTCCCCCAAACCCCCCTCCCACCCAGGCTGCTACGTAACGTTGAGCAGAGTTCCCTCTGCTATACAGTTAGTCCTTGTTGATTATCCCTTTTTAGTATAGCAGCGTGTACATGATCACCCCCAACTCCCTAACTATCCCATCCCCCCTGGGAATGATAAGTGCATTTTATAAGTCTGTGCCTCTTTTTCTGTTTTGTAAGTAAGTTCATCTGAATCATTTCTTTTTAGATTCCACATATAAGGGATGTATTACTATATTTTTCCTTCTCTGACCATCTTACTCCAAATAGATACTGTTGCTCAGAGAGCAAACCTGGATACCTCCCTTCCAGAATTTCTTCCGTGGCAATGATTTTATTAGATGAACCAAGGGCTTAGAGGTTTTCTCACTAGGTTTTCATCTAACCAATGTTGAGGTGAATGGGTGTGTTATTACTCACGTCCTATGTGAATAATAAAAGGGGAGATGAATGATGAATTGCAGCGTTTGCACTTTATATGTTCACAGTGTTGCTGAGACCCGTAAGTTATAAATACATGCATTGACGTATGTACCATCTCACAGCCCGGGATCAGGGCTGTGAGATGGTAGTTGCTTCCTATAAAAGGATATGAACTGAAGTAGTAAATGTGATTGACGTTTCAAGAAAAGAAAAGACAAAAATGGAGAACGTCACCAGAGCACTAGAAGTTACGTGTTTTTTTTTTTTTTTTTCCTTTTAAAAAAATTTTATTAAAGGTCTTTGCAGAGCAACATTCAGATTCCAGATCCAGCGGCCAAGGAGATCCTGTCTGAGCAGCACATGGCGCACGGCGGTGTCAACATAGTAGATAACAGGGTCCCCACTGTGGATCATGAGGCCATCCACAAACTTCGTGGATTTGGCCCTCTGTTCTTGAAGTTTCCCAGGCACCACAACCTCGCAGCCTTTGGCCCCACTCTCCATGAGGAACCGCAGCACGCCATAGCAGGCCCTCCGCACTGCAAGGCCTCCTAGGAGCTTGTAAGGCAGAGGCTCTGCCTGGGCAATGGCACATAGTCCTCTTGTGGCCACCTTTTCAGCATAAAGCTCTACACTGCCTTCAGGGAAGCCGAATCTCTTCTGAACCACAGCAGTCAATTCCCGGATCCGCCGGCCCTTCTCACCAAGTACATTCAGTGTCCTGGTGGCCAAGATGATGATTTCTGTAACTCGGACCTCAACTCCAGAGTACCCATCTTCAGCCAGCTCCCGAGTGAGAAACGCGTTCAGTTCAGCTTTGAAGATGCCATCAGCGACAAACTTCCTCTTTTTGGAAATTTGCACGGCCATCTTGCCGCCGCGAGCCGCGGAAAGGAAAAAGCTACATTTTTTTTTTTTTTAAAGAACAAAATGGAAATTATAAACGGAAAAAATACAACTGAACTCAATGCATTAGATGTGTCTAACAGCAGATTGAAAACAAAATCAGTAATCCGGAAGGTTGGTTAGTAAAAATATCCATACTGAAGGAGAGGAAAAAGAGGTTAAAAAATTGAGAGGAAAAAAGAATGGACAATAGTGTGCAAGAGATATAGTGGGCAAGAGATGCAGTGACTTCTCAGTGAAAAGGTGTGGACAGATGCAGCAGATCCCCCAAGGTCCTTGCTTCCTGATGTTCA
The DNA here is from genome assembly GCA_006410675.1 of Oreotragus oreotragus. Lineage (NCBI taxonomy): Eukaryota > Metazoa > Chordata > Mammalia > Artiodactyla > Bovidae > Oreotragus > Oreotragus oreotragus. Next base: position 67,763 of record SJYX01005639.1, on the reverse strand, counting down.
CAGCCTCATGTTGCCCACCCTTGAGCATGGGCGGGACCTGTGGCCAATAAATCAGACAAAGGTAACAAGACGCACATGATTACCTGTGTGAGTATATTAGATTAGTTACAATATTGCACGGTTATACTATGTAAGATCACAGTGCCTGTTCTACTGGGGTCTCATCACCATTGCTGTCTTTGAGAAGTAAGGAGCCATACTGGGGAATCTCACTTGGCCAGGACTTTGGTTGGCCTCACCTAGTAGCTAGCAAAAAACTGATGTCTATCATCCTACAACTTCAAGGAACTGAACGAGGCCAATAGACTAAATGAACAGAGAGGCAGATCCTTTTCCTAGTCAAGCCCCAAATGAGAACCCTGTCCTGAGTAACATCTTAAGTACAGCCTTGTCGAGGACAAAAATCAGCTGTGAAGTCTAACCCACAGAAACTGTGAGATCATAACTGTGTTTTATTTGAAGATGCTAAGTTAGCAATAGAAAACCAATATATGATGGAAGTAAGAAAACATTTGAATCATATATTTAAACTCTTAAAATAACGGCCAGCCTATAACTATAAACCCAGTGAAAGTAACTTTTCAAATGAAGGTGAAGAAGCACTCATGAAAAGATGAAGATGGATTCACTGATATTTACACTAATTCTGTTCATCAAAAGATGCTCTTAAAAGAGTAAAACAAGTCACAGAACGAGAGGAGATACTTGTAATAATTATAGCTGATAAAGAACTCATATCCAGAAAATATAAATAATTTACAAATCAGTAAGAGAAAGGCAAACGGCCTGATAGAAAAATGGGCATGGACTTCCCTGGTGGTAAAGTGGTAAAGAATCTGCCTTGCAATACACAGGATGCAGGTTCGATCCCTAGTAGGGGAACTAAGAACCCAAATGCCTGGAGCAACTAAGCCCACAGGGACTCGATATGGCCAAATAAATAAATAATTTAAAAAAGAAAGAAAGAAAAGTAGGCAAAAGACTAAACTGGCAATCTACGAAACAGAGTACGCAAATAAACAAAAAACAGGTGAAAATGTTCTCAGCCTTATTTGTCATCGAGAAATTGCAAATTGGACTTTGCTGGTGCTCCAGTGGTTAAGAATCTGCCTGCTGATGCAGGGGACGTGGGCTGGATCATGTTGCGAAGCAGCTAAGCCTGTGAGCCACAACTACTGAGCCTGCTGCACCCGAGAGTCCATGCTCTGCAGAAAGAGGAGCCACGGCAGTGAGAAGCCTGGGCACTGCAGGAAACACGGCTCACCTCTTAAAAAGGCAGAAATGCTTTCTAAATGTAAACTGAAAGTACAAGTGGGATAATACCAACACTCACAAAATGGCTCAACGTTTTTTTAATGATAATATCCAGGATTTATGAAGCTGTGGAGCGACTGGACCTCACACATAGCTGGTGAGAATGTAGATTAACTTGGGAAATGTTTTCACAGTATTTTCTAGATTTGAATGTATCAGAGATTTGAATCTAAAGTAGATACTTCATATACATGTAAATGTATGTACACCGAAAGATATGTATGAGAACATACATAGCAACTTTATTTGTAAGAACCTCAAATAGAAGCAACACATCAACAGTAGAATGGATAAGTAAAACAAGGAAGCACTCTAAAGAAGAGCACTATTGAGAGTTTGAGCGAGATAATTTTTTGTCGTGAGGATTATAGTTTTTTTCCTATTAAAAAAATTTTTTTAAATTTATTTTTGGTTGCGTCAGGTCTTAATTGTGGCTTGTGGGACCTTTCGTGGCTGTGCAAGGGCTCAGTGGTTGCAGTGTGTGGACTTAGCTGCCCCACAGCACGTGGGACCTTAGTTCCCTGAACAGGGATCCAACGCATGGCCCCTGCAGTGGAACCCGGATGTCTTAAGCACTGGATGCCAGGGAAGGCCAGGACTGTAGTGTATTTAACAGCACCCTGGGCCTTTGCCCACTAGATGAGCACGGCACTCTCCTAGTTGTGACAACCAAAAACATCTGCAGATATTGCCAAACGCCTCTGGGAAGGATTACTCCCCCGCTCTCCCTAGCTGAGACTCACTGCTCTAAAGCAATCAAAATAAGCAAATTTATGCAATACAATGACATTGTAGACAAATGTTGAATATGTAATGTGTCAAGACAGCCAAACAAACACAAGGGTCCATGTTGTATGATTTCCAAGACAGGGTAAATTCAATCTGTGACACAAGTTGGTATTTTTGTTACTTTTGTGAGAGTAATGACTGGAACTGGGGTACACAGAAGGGGTTCCTTGGTGATGGTCCATATATATCCTGACCTGGGTGATGTGCAAGTGAGTGTGTTACTTTGAAAATTCATCAAGTTATAAAGCCTTATGATTTTGCTATATGTGCTCTGCCTCCAGAAAAGTTGCTTAACAGAAATACATATTTGCAAACCTAGAGATGAAGAAAAATCTAGAATATAGAGCAAATGTTAAGAAGAGTTACTTTAAAAATACAAACAAGGACCTCCCTGGCGGTCCAGTGGTTAAGACTCTGAGCTTCCACTATAATGTGCAGGGCCCGTTCCCTGGTCAGGGAACTAAAATTCCCACAGCCGAAACAAATGAGAAACAAAGAACAGAAGGGGGCCTGATATCTTTAATTGGAAGAGAAAGAATAATTGGGCTTTGTTAGAACAAAAATGGCTGAATTTAAAAAAAAAAGAACGGAAATCTTCTTTCCACAAAGAAGAGAATGGGAGCTAAAAGAAAATTCAGCCCAGGACTGGTAGGTGAAAGAGTTTCCTCCCTGGTAGGGACTTCTAGTTATCCACTTGTTAATTCTCATTTTCATTTTCACTCTTTCTTAACTAATAGAAACTCAAATTTATCCTGTGCAACAATGCTCCCCTGAAAATATTACATTTTCCAGCTCCCTACTGCTTGCAGCTAGGGTTGTCCAAAGTGATGTAGACATGAAGGTTGGTGTTGCAGCAGCCATCATATGACTGTGAGGTGACACTGAGGATAGAAACCAGCGCTAAAACTTTGTGGACCACAAAGAAGAAGCCAGATTCCCCGCTAACCAGAAAAGTCCCCATCTCTACCCTGAAACGCCTGCCTCTGGCATTTTGCAAGAAAGAAAGGCAAGTCATATCTTTGTGTTTTCTGTTACATGCAGCTAAATGCAAATCAAAAATAATACAATGACTCAGAGGGACCTGCTGATCTATAGTCTACAGTATAAACTTGTCACACACACACATATATGACAAATATTTTTCAAATATCTAGAGCTACTGTTTGATGAATAAATTCAAACCAATATAAAAAGTCTTGGTTTCTGAATTCATATTACCTTTCGTCATTGTATATTTTCTCAAGAATACAAATTTTACAACCCTAAAGGGTAATGAAGTATCTGTTAATTTTTGATGTTTATAAAGTATTTCAAATTGGAGCCATCTAAATGTCATAAAGTATAATATATCTGTATGTTGAAATACTACTGGTTTATGAAGAATATAAAAATATGTGTACATGTTTAAGTCTATGAAAATGATAGTAGACAGTAGTTGGTTACTCTTGGGAAGTATAATCGGGGACAGGAATATGAAAGAGCTCAGACTTTAAATTGTATATGTTTTTGATAGTTGGAATTATTTGTAATAAAGAAGTATTACTTTTGTGGTTAAAAGTACTTTGGAGCTGTTTGTTATTTTCTTAAGGAAAAAACTTTCCCTAACATGTAAAGAACTTGGGCATCCCCAGTCTAGATTTCTAAAGTAGTTAAAAGCTAAGCAGGGAGGCAGAAACACTACAGTTTAGCCAAAAGAAGGTGATACCAAGGAAAGATCTTTGGGTCAGGAAATAAGCAATCTGGGTTCCCAGCCCAACTCCGTCAGTGGCTGGGTGTGACATCTGGGCAATTATTTCATTTCTCTGGGCCTCAGTTTCCTTGGCTATAAGACTAAAATTTGGGCTGAACAGTCACTTCCAGTCTAATATACTGTGAATGCATAAACTGCCTCTCTGAGATTGAGGAGAAACTCTTATTTATCTTTGTAGTCTCACTACCTAACCCATAATATTTAATAAAACTTGTTAATCAATAAGTGAATGAGGGCCTCACTGGTGGCTCAGTGGAAAAAATCTGCCTGGCAATACAGGAGAAGCGGGTTCTATCCCTAGTCCGGGAAGACGCCACATGCCTGTGTTCTAGAGCCCGGGAGCTGCAACTACTGAAGCCCACGTGCCCTGGAGCCTGTGCTCAGCAACAAGAGAGGCCATCTCAATGAGAAGTCTATGCACCGCAACAAAGAGTATCCCCCGCTCTCTGCAGCTAGAGAAAAGCCTGTGCAGCAGAAAGGACTCAGCACAGCCATTAATAAATAAAATAAAATAAAAATCATTTAAAAAAGATAAATAAGTGAATGAAAGAATAACAGGGAAGCTAGGGCAACTGTTACATCCATTCAATACCTGAGTTTCATGATGTCTTTAAGACCACATTGCTAGGTAGTAGACGAGTTAGGTTTTAGGCTCAGTGTCTGAAGATGTGATAGAAAATAGAGCAATTCTTCCTCTCAGTGCAGAAGAGGCAGGCGGTCAGCCGACAGCCGCCACTGCAGAATGGAAAGGAAACTATAAATAAGAGGTCTGAGCACTGTAAGATAAACCTGAAAATAAAAACCTGCGCAACATGAGGGAAAGCTGTGCTGATATGAAAAGCACATCCATGCATCAGAGCACTAAATAAAGCTGAGCACTAAATAAAGCTGGCAGAGCCGCCTCTTTGGGTGGTGGTGTGTCATCAAAACCTGGACATCAGCAGTCCTGGCACAGGGTCGGAGCCAGGCTATGGCGAGCCAGCTCTCACGTGCTCCTGGGATAACTCACAAGAAAAAGCTCCCCTGGCAACCAGACAGGCTCCAGGGACAACCCCACACAACACTCAGCCTTCTCTTAAAATAGCTTCAGACACTTTTAACGAGGGACATCTCTTCATTCAAGCTGACTTCTTACCCAGTAGTCAGTTTCACATTCTACCCAAGGAGCAGAGGTTGTAATAGCTAATTCCATTCTGCTGGTAACTCAAGCCCCAGCCAAGGTCATGAGTTCTTAATTTAGTATAGGCAAAGGCAGCTCTATGCACAGCACAGCCCCTCCAGCAGGGCAGAACTTTGGGCAAAGGATAGTGATGTTGCAGGGCTTGGACCTCTATGTGCAATGGCCCCTACGTTTGTGCCACCCTGACTGAACTCACTCAGATGAATCGGGAGGGAGGCGTGGGAAGTTTCACAGACCTAGAAATGGGGGTCTAAAAAACAGTAAACACAAGATGGTCAAAATCAGAAACTTCTGGACCCAGGATTCCTGGCTTCCTAACCAGTTTTTTTTAAACCACCAATCTTATTGGAACAAATAACCAAAGGGGATTCACTTTAGATTCTGGAAACAAGAAGATATTAATAACAATGCTATATCTTTTAAGACAGACACGACTACATACATTGTATGATCTTGGATTGGAAAAACAACTTTTATGAAGCGCATAAAGACAACTGCAGAGATTAGAGTATGAACTACATGTTAGATAATAAAACCAAAGTTAAATGTCCTAAATTGGATCATTTTGCTGTGATAATCCAAGAAAGTCTCTGTGTTTTGGAGATAAATGCAGAAGTCTGTAGGGGTGGGTTTCTCCTAGGCAGACACGTAGTCAGTATCAGAGATGAAAGAGCAGAGGGCACCTTTCATTGACACACACCCACACGTATGGATATATTTGATATTTCCAAGAAGTATGCAGTTAGAGACCTAGAAATGGAATTAGAGCAAGAAGGCTTAATTAGGGACTGCTTTAAATGCAGGCTCAGGAGGGCCGAGAGGAGCTACTCCATGTTTAAGGTCAGGAGGGGCGGCGGTGAGGAGATACCCCTTGTCCAAGATAAGGAGCGGCGGCTGCGCTTTGCTGGAGCAGCCGTGAAGAGATACTCCACCTCCAAGGTGAGAGAAACCCAAGTAAGACGGTAGTTGTTGCCAGGGGGCATGAGAGGGCAGACACGCTGAAACCATGATCACAGAAAACTAGTCAGTCTAATTGCACGGATCACAGTCTTGTCTAACTCAATGAAACTAAGCCATGCCCTGTGGGGCCACCCAAGATGGGCGGGTCATAATGGAGAGGTCTGACAGAATGTGTCCACTGGAGAAGAGAATGGCAAACCACTTCAGTATTCTTGCCTTGAAAACCCCATGAACAGTATGGAAAGGCAAAATGATAGGATACTGAAAGAGGAACTCCCCAGGTTGGTAAGTACCCAATATGCTACTTGAAATCAGTGGAGAAATAACTCCAGAAAAAATGAAGAGATGGAGCCAAAGCAAAAACAATACCCAGTTGTGGATGTGACTGGTGATAGAAGCAAGGTCCAATGCTGTAAAGAACAATATTGCATAGGAACCTGGAATGTTAGGTCCATGAATCAAGGCAAATTGGAAGTGGTCAAACAAGAGATGGCAAGAGTGAATGTCGACATTCTAGGAATCAGCGAATTAAAATGGACTGGAATGGGTGAATTTAACTCAGATGACCATTATATCTACTACTGCGGGCAGAAATCCCTCAGAAGAAATGGAGTAGCCATCGTGGTCAACAAAAGAGTCCAAAATGGAGTACTTGGATGCAATCTCACAAACGACAGAATGATCTCTCTTCGTTTCCAAGGAAAACCATTCAATATCACAGTAATCCAAGTCTATGCCCCAACCAGTAATGCTGAAGAAGCTGAAGTGAAATGGTTTTATGAAGACCTACAAGATCTTTTAGAACTAACACCCAAAAAAGATGTCCTTTTCATTATAGGGGACTGGTATGCAAAACTAGGAAGTCAAGAAACACCTGGAGTAACAGACAAATTTGGCCTTGGAATACAGAATAAAACAGGGCAAAGGCTAATAGAGTTGTGCTAAGAGAACGCACTGGTCATAGCACCCTCTTCCAACAACATAAGAGAAGACTCTACACATGGACATCACCAGATGGTCAACATCGAAATCTGATTGATTATATTCTTTGCAGCCAAAGATGGAGAAGCTCTATACAGTCAGCAAAAACAAGACCAGGAGCTGACTGTGGCTCAGATCATGAATTCCTTATTGCCAAATTCAGACTTAAATTGAAGAAAGTAGGGAAAACTGCTAGACCATTCAGGTATGACTTAAATCAAATCCCTTATGATTATACAGTGGAAGTGAGAAATAGATTTAAGGGCCTAGATCTGATAGATAGAGTGCCTGATGAACTATGGAATGAGATTCCTGACATTGTACAGGAGACAGGGATCAAGACCATCCCCATGGAAAAGAAATGCAAAAAAGCAAAATGGCTGTCTGAGGAGGCCTTACGAATAGCTGTGAAAAGAAGAGAAGTGAAAAGCAAAGGAGAAAAGGAAAGATATAAGCATCTGAATGCAGAGTTCCAAAGAATAGCAAGAAGAGATAAGAAAGCTTTCCTCAGTGATCAATGCAAAGAAATAGAGGAAAACAACAGAATGGGAAAGACTAGAGATCTCTTCAAGAAAATTAGAGATACCAAGGGAACATTTCATGCAAAGATGGGCTCAATAAAGGACAGAAATGGTATGGACCTAACAGAAGCAGAAGATATTAAGAAGAGGTGGCAAGAATACACAGAAGAACTGTACAAAAAAGATCTTCANNNNTCAGTGATCAATGCAAAGAAATAGAGGAAAACAACAGAATGGGAAAGACTAGAGATCTCTTCAAGAAAATTAGAGATACCAAGGGAACGTTTCATGCAAAGATGGGCACAATAAAGGACAGAAATGGTATGGACCTAACAGAAGCAGAAGATATTAAGAAGAGGTGGCAAGAATACACAGAAGAACTGTACAAAAAAGATCTTCATGACCAAGATAATCACGATGGTGTGATCACTCATCTAGAGCCAAACATCCTGGAATGTGAAGTCAAATGGGCCTTAGAAAGCATCACTAAGAACAAAGCTAGTGGAGGTGATGGAATTCTAGTTGAGCTGTTTCAAATCCTGAAAGATGATGCTGTGAAAGTGCTGCACTCAATATGCCAGCAAATTTGGAAAACTCAGCAGTGGCCACAGGACTGGAAAAGGTCAGTTTTCATCCCAATTCCAAAGAAAGGCAATGCCAAAGAATGCTCAAACTATTGCACAATTGCACTCATCTCACACGCTAGTAAAGTAATGCTCAAAATTCGCCAAGCCAGGCTTCAACAGTATGTGAACCGTGAGCTTCCAGATGTTCAAGCTGGTTTTAGAAAAGGCAGAGGAACCAGAGATCAAATTGCCAACATCCGCTGGATCATCAAAAAAGCAAGAGAGTTCCAGAAAAACATCTATTTCTGCTTTATTGACTATGCTAAAGCCTGACTGTGTGGATCACAATAAACTGTGGAAAATTCTTAAAGAGATGGGAATACAAGACCACCTGACTTGCCTCTTCAGAAACCTATATGCAGGTCAGGAAGCAACAGTTAGAACTAGACATGGAACAACAGACTGATTCCAAATAGGAAAATGAATATGTCAAGGCTGTATATTGTCACCCTGCTTATTTAACTTATATGCAAAGTACATCATGAGAAATGCTGGGCTGGAAGAAGCACAAGCTGGAATCAAGATTGCCAGGACAAATATCAATAACCTCAGATATGCAGATGACACCACCCTTATGGCAGAAAGTGAAGAGGAACTAAAAAGTCTCTTGATAAAAGTGAAAGAGGAGAGTGAAAAAGTTGGCTTAAAGCTCAACGTTCAGAAAACAAAGATCATGGCACCTGGTGCCATCACTTCATGGGACATAGATGGGGAAACAGTGGAAATAGTGGCTGACTCTATTCTGGGGGGCTCCAAAATCACTGCAGATGGTGATTGCAGCCATGAAATCAAATGACGCTTACTCCTTGGAAGGAAACTTATGACCAAACTAGATGGCATATTCAAAAGCAGAGTCATAACTTTGCCAACAAAGATCTGTCTCGTCAAGGCTATGGTTTTTCCAATAGTCATGTATGGATGTGAGAGTTGGACTATGAAGAAAGCTGAGCACCGAAGAATTGATGCTTTTGAACTGTGGTGTTGGAGAAGATTCTTGAGAGTCCCTTGGACTGCAAGGAGATCCAACCAGTCCATTCTGAAGGAGATCAGTCGTGGGATTTCTTTGGAAGGAATGACGCTAAAGCTGAAACTCCAGTACTTTGGCCATCTCATGTGAAGAGTTAACTCATTGGAAAAGACTCTGATGCTGGCAGGGATTGGGGGCAGGAAGAGAAGGGGACAAGCTGGAAGGGGACAGAGGATGAGATGGCTGGAAGGCATCACCGACTCGATGGACGTGAGTTTGATTCAACTCCAGAAGTTGGTGATGGACAGGGAGGCCTGGCATGGTGCAATTCATGGGACTGCAAAGAGTCGGACACGACTGAGCGACTGAACTGAACTGAACTTAGATGCTTGCTTGCCCACACCTCACATCACTCTTGCATATCTACGAATAGGCAGACTGTTGGCCTGAGCCAGGCCCTTGACTTCTCCAGGACCTAGTCCATTTTGCCCTCTGGACTCGGGTTTCCTGACTTCCTAACCAGCCTTTTTTTATTTTTAAACCACTAATCTTATTGGAACAAAAAACCAAAGAGGATTCACTTTAGATTTTGGAAACAGAGGCTATTAATAACAATGCTATATCTCTATACTTAAAGATTTAGATGAAGGAGTTTCCCAGAGGTCCAGTAGTTCAGTCTCTGCACTTTTAATGCAGGGGACACACATGCAATCCCTGCTCTGGGAACTAAGATCCTATGAGCCACACAGTGCTGCCAAATTAAAAAAAAATTAGATGACAAGGTAAATTTCCTAGTTGTTGTTATTTTTTTTTTTTTAAAGAACCAACTCTTGGCTTTTTGTTGTTCTTCTCTATTGTATTCATTTTTGGTTTCATTATTTTTTGCTCATATCGTCATTATTTGTTCTTGATAGCTTTTGGGGGTTTATTTTTCTGCTTTCCTATCTTTCTGGCATGGATGCTCACTTGACTATCTCCATTTGCAAATAAAAATAGTTTAATTCTTCCTTTCTAATCTGTATATCTTTTTTTCAACAGTTTTATTGAGATATAATTCATACACCATACAATTCACCTATTTAAAGTGTATATAATTCAGTGCTTTTCTATATATTCATGGTCATTTGCAACAATTACTTTGAAAGGAACTCTATACCCTCTAGCTATTACCCCCTACTCTTCATCCCTCAGTCATCAATTTGATTTCTGTCTCCTATATATCAGCTCAGTTCAGTTCAGTCGCTCAGTCGTGTCCAGCTCTTTGAGACCCCATGAACTGCAGCACGCCAGGCCTCCCTGTCCATCACCAACTCCTGGAGTCTACCCAGACCCATGCCCATTGAGTCCGTGATGCCATCCAACCATCTCATCCTCTGTCATCCCCTTCTCCTCCTACCTTCAATCTTTCCCAGCATCAGGGTCTTTTCAAATGAGTCAGCTCTTCGCATCAGGTGGCCAAAGTATTGGAGTTTCAGCTTCAACATCAGTCCTTCCAATGAACACCCAGGACTGATCTCCTTAGGATGGACTGGTTGGACTTCTACAACACCACAGTTCAAAAGCATCAATTCTTCGGTGCTCAGCTTTCTTTATAATCCAACTCTCACATCCATACGTGACCACTGGAAAAACCATAGCGTTGACTAGATGGACCTTTGTTGACAAAGTAATGTCTCTGCTTTTGAATATGCTGTCTAGATTGGTCATAACTTTCCTTTCAAAGAGTAAGCGTCTTTTAATTTCATGGCTGCAATCACCATCTGCAGTGATTTTGGAGCCCCCAAAATAAAGCCAGCCACTGTTTCCACTGTTTCCCCATCTATTTCCCATGAAGTCATGGGACCGGATGCCATGATTTTAGTTTTCTGAATGTTGAGCTTTAAGCCAACTCTTCACTCTCCTCTTTCACTTTCATCAAGAGGTTCTTTAGTTCTTCTTCACTTTCTGCCATAAGGGTGGTGTCATCTGCATATCTGAGGTTATCGATATTTCTCCCAGCAATCTTGATTCCAGTTTGTGCTTCATCCAGCCCAGCATTTCTCATGATGTATTCTGCATATAAGTTAAATAAGCAGGGTGACAATATACAGCCTTGACGTACTCCTTTTCCTATTTGGAACCAGGCTGTTGTTCCATGTCTAGTTCTAACTGTTGCTTCCTGACCTGCATACAGNCATCTCATGTGAAGAGTTAACTCATTGGAAAAGACTCTGATGCTGGCAGGGATTGGGGGCAGGAAGAGAAGGGGACAAGCTGGAAGGGGACAGAGGATGAGATGGCTGGAAGGCATCACCGACTCGATGGACGTGAGTTTGATTCAACTCCAGAAGTTGGTGATGGACAGGGAGGCCTGGCATGGTGCAATTCATGGGACTGCAAAGAGTCGGACACGACTGAGCGACTGAACTGAACTGAACTTAGATGCTTGCTTGCCCACACCTCACATCACTCTTGCATATCTACGAATAGGCAGACTGTTGGCCTGAGCCAGGCCCTTGACTTCTCCAGGACCTAGTCCATTTTGCCCTCTGGACTCGGGTTTCCTGACTTCCTAACCAGCCTTTTTTTATTTTTAAACCACTAATCTTATTGGAACAAAAAACCAAAGAGGATTCACTTTAGATTTTGGAAACAGAGGCTATTAATAACAATGCTATATCTCTATACTTAAAGATTTAGATGAAGGAGTTTCCCAGAGGTCCAGTAGTTCAGTCTCTGCACTTTTAATGCAGGGGACACACATGCAATCCCTGCTCTGGGAACTAAGATCCTATGAGCCACACAGTGCTGCCAAATTAAAAAAAAATTAGATGACAAGGTAAATTTCCTAGTTGTTGTTATTTTTTTTTTTTTAAAGAACCAACTCTTGGCTTTTTGTTGTTCTTCTCTATTGTATTCATTTTTGGTTTCATTATTTTTTGCTCATATCGTCATTATTTGTTCTTGATAGCTTTTGGGGGTTTATTTTTCTGCTTTCCTATCTTTCTGGCATGGATGCTCACTTGACTATCTCCATTTGCAAATAAAAATAGTTTAATTCTTCCTTTCTAATCTGTATATCTTTTTTTCAACAGTTTTATTGAGATATAATTCATACACCATACAATTCACCTATTTAAAGTGTATATAATTCAGTGCTTTTCTATATATTCATGGTCATTTGCAACAATTACTTTGAAAGGAACTCTATACCCTCTAGCTATTACCCCCTACTCTTCATCCCTCAGTCATCAATTTGATTTCTGTCTCCTATATATCAGCTCAGTTCAGTTCAGTCGCTCAGTCGTGTCCAGCTCTTTGAGACCCCATGAACTGCAGCACGCCAGGCCTCCCTGTCCATCACCAACTCCTGGAGTCTACCCAGACCCATGCCCATTGAGTCCGTGATGCCATCCAACCATCTCATCCTCTGTCATCCCCTTCTCCTCCTACCTTCAATCTTTCCCAGCATCAGGGTCTTTTCAAATGAGTCAGCTCTTCGCATCAGGTGGCCAAAGTATTGGAGTTTCAGCTTCAACATCAGTCCTTCCAATGAACACCCAGGACTGATCTCCTTAGGATGGACTGGTTGGACTTCTACAACACCACAGTTCAAAAGCATCAATTCTTCGGTGCTCAGCTTTCTTTATAATCCAACTCTCACATCCATACGTGACCACTGGAAAAACCATAGCGTTGACTAGATGGACCTTTGTTGACAAAGTAATGTCTCTGCTTTTGAATATGCTGTCTAGATTGGTCATAACTTTCCTTTCAAAGAGTAAGCGTCTTTTAATTTCATGGCTGCAATCACCATCTGCAGTGATTTTGGAGCCCCCAAAATAAAGCCAGCCACTGTTTCCACTGTTTCCCCATCTATTTCCCATGAAGTCATGGGACCGGATGCCATGATTTTAGTTTTCTGAATGTTGAGCTTTAAGCCAACTCTTCACTCTCCTCTTTCACTTTCATCAAGAGGTTCTTTAGTTCTTCTTCACTTTCTGCCATAAGGGTGGTGTCATCTGCATATCTGAGGTTATCGATATTTCTCCCAGCAATCTTGATTCCAGTTTGTGCTTCATCCAGCCCAGCATTTCTCATGATGTATTCTGCATATAAGTTAAATAAGCAGGGTGACAATATACAGCCTTGACGTACTCCTTTTCCTATTTGGAACCAGGCTGTTGTTCCATGTCTAGTTCTAACTGTTGCTTCCTGACCTGCATACAGATTTCTCAAGAGGCAGGTCAGGTGGTCTGGTATTCCCATCTCTTTTGGAATTTTCCACAGTTTATTGTGATCCACACAGTCAAAGGCTTTGGCATAGTCAATAAAGCAGAAATAGATGTTTTTCTGAAACTCTCTTGCTTTTTCGATGATCCAGCGGATGTTGGCAATTTGATCTCTGGTTCCTCTGCCTTTTCTAAAACCAGCTTGAATATATCTCTATATATTTCTGGATATTTCATATGAATGGAATTTTATAATATATGATCCTTTGTGAATGGCTTCTTTCCCTTACAGTAAAGGTTTCCGTTTTCTTAATATGTATTTTTGGCTGTGCTGGGTCTTGGTTGCTGCATGCAGGCTCTATCTAGTTGTGGCGAGTTGGGGCTACTCTCTAGTTAAGAGTGAATGGGTTTCTTATTGAAGTGGCTTCTCTTGTTGCAGAGCATGGGCTCTAGGGTACACGATCTTCAGTAGTTGCAGTGCCTGGACTCTACTCGCGGCTCGCTGACTCTACCTAGGGTTCCAGTTCAGTAGTTGTGCCGAACAGGCTTAGTTGTCCCATGGAATCTGGAATTGCCCCAGATCGGGGGTTGAACCCATGTCACCTCCATGGGCAGGTAGATTCTTAACCACTGGACCACCAGAGGAGTCGAGCATAATGGTTTCGAGATTCATCCATATTGTAGCACGTCTGGGTACTTCATTTCTTTTTATGACTCAGTTCTTCCATTGTATGGATGAATGGTTTGTTTGTCCATTCATCAGCTGGTAGGGATTTGGGTTGTTTTGAATAATGCAGATGCAAACACTGATGTATTATTTTTATGTGCATTTTTTTTGAATATAATTGCTTTACAATGGTGTGTCAGTTTCTGCTGTACAACAGTGTGAAGCAGCCATATGTATACATATATCCCCTCCCTCTTGAGCTTCATCCCAAACCCCATCCCACCCCTCTAGGTTATCATGGAGCACCAAGCTGATCTCCCTCTGCTATACAGCAGCTTCCCACTAGCTATGTTTTACATATGGTAGTGTATACATCAGAGAAGGCAATGCACCCCATTCCAGTACTCTTGCCTGGAAAATCCTATGGATGGAGGAGGCTGGTAGGCTGCAGTCCATGGGGTTGCAAGAGTCGGACACGACCGAGCGACTTCACTTTCACTTTTCACTTTCATGCATTGGAGAAGGAAACGGCAACCCACTTGTGTTCTTGCCTGGAGAATCCCAGGGACGGGGGAGCCTGGTGGGCTGCCGTCTATGGGGTGGCACAGAGTCGGACACGACTGAAGCAACTTAGCAGCAGCAGCAGTGTATACATGTCGATGCCACTCTCTCCATGCGTCCTACACTCAGTCCCCCCAACCCCACCATGTCCACGGGTTTGTTCTCTGTCTGCATCTCTATTCCTGCCTTGACATGTGTTTTCATTTCTCTTGGATATACAGCTGGGATTTAATTTGATGGGTCATATGATAACTCAGTATTTAGTCATTTGAGACCCTGCCAAACTGTTTTCCAAGATGACTGTACCATATTACAAGCCTACCATTAGTGTATGAGGGTTTCACATGCTCACCAACACCTGTCATTATCTATCTCTTTTATCCTTCTTAGTGAATCTGAGACAGTATCTCATTGTGGTTTTGAGTTTTATTTTCCTGATAATCAATGATGTCAAGCATCTTTTCATGTGCTTATTGGGCATTCATATATATATATATACACACACACTGGAGAAAAGTCTTTTCAAATCCGTTACCTATTTTTAATGGGGTTATTTGTCTTTTATTATTGAGCTGAGGTTTTACAGATTCTGGACATAAGTCCCTTATCCAACATATGATTTGCAAATATTTCCCCACATTCTGTAGATTGTCTACTCACTGTCTTGGTGGTGTCCTTTGAAACACAAAAGTTTTTGATTTTCAGGAAGTCCAGTTTAACTGTTTTTTTCTTTTGTTGCTTGTGCTGTTGGTTTCATACCCAAGAATCCTTTGTCAAATCCAAGATCATGATTTGTCTCTAACTTTTCTTCTAAAAATTTTATAGTTTTCATTCATATCAAATTTTTTGAGTTAGTTTTTATATATAATGTGAGCTAAGGGTCTGAGTTTATTTTTTGCATCTAATTATCCCAGCAACATTTGTTAAAAACTGTTCTTTCCTCAAAATCATCTTTGGATGATTTTGGGTTTTTTTATTACCATGAATTGTCCATCTTTATTTCCTGTTCTAATATCTCTTTTGATAATACTGTAAATTTTCTTTTAAACAAGCTCTTTAAATTTTTGTTCATTTACTGATTTTTATTTTGGTGTGCTGGGTCTTTGTTGCTGCACACTGGCTTTCTCTAGTTGTGGGGAGCAGGGAGGGGCTACTCTCTAGTTGTCGCTGTTCGGTCGCTCAGTTCTGTCCAGCTCTTTGCGACCCCATGGGCTGCAGCACCCCAGGCTTCCCTGTCCTTCACTGTCTCCCAGAACTTGCTCAAACGCATGTCCATTGTGTTAGTGATGCCATCCAACCATCTCATCCTCTGTCACCCTCTTCTCCTTCTGCCCTCAATCTTTCCCAGCATCAGAGTCTTTTCCAATGAGTTGACTCTTTGCATCAGGTGGCCAAAGTATTGGAGCTTCAGCTTCAGCATCAGTCATTCTAATGAATATTCAGGGTTGATTTCCTTTAGGACTGACTAGTTCAGTCTCCCTGCAGTCCAAGGGATTCTCGAGTCTTCTCCAGCACCACAATTCGAAAGCATCAATTCTTCAGTGTTCAGCCTTCTTTATGGCCCTACTCTCATATCCATACATGACTATTGGAAAAACCATAGCTTTGACTATCTGGACCTATGTCAGCAAAATGAAGTCTCTGCTTTTTAATACGCTGTCTAGGTGTGTCATAGCTTTTCTTCCAAGGAGCAAGTGTCTTAATTTCATGATTGCAGTCACCATCTGGAGTGATTTTGGAGCACAAGAAAATAGTCTGTCACTGTTTTCATTTTTTCCCCCATCTACTTGCCATGCATGATGGGGGCTTCTCATTGAGGTGGCTTCTCTTGTGGAGCACAGGCTGTAGGACACTTGGGCTTCGGTAGTTGCAGTGTGTGGGCCCAGTAGTTACAGCTTGTGGGCTCAGGAGCTCAGACTCAGTAGTTGTGGCGCACGGGCTTAGTTGCCCCATGGGCTTAGTTGCTCCGCAGCATGTGGGGTCTTCCCAGACCAGGAATAGAATGGGTGTCCCCTGCAAGGCGGATTCTTAACTACTGGATCACCAGGAAGTTGTAAACTTTTCATTGCTGTTTACATGTATACATTTTCCATGATTTTAATCTATATCTTTTTATTTAAAGTGGGTTGGGACTTCCCTGGTGGTCCAGAGGCTCTAAGACTTCAAGCTTCCAATGCAGGAGGCCCAGGTTCAATCTCTGATCAGGGACCTAGCTCCTACAGGCCGCAACTAAGGGTTTCCATGCCAAAACTAGGACATGATGCAGCCATGTAGGTAAATAAATACATATTTTTAAAAGAATAGCATTTAACTGAGTCTTTTTTTTTTTTACTTAAGCTGAAAATCTCTAATTGGAGTATTTATATCATTTGTATTTAATGCCATTATTGATATGGCTGTGTGTAAATCTACCATCTTGCTATTTGCCTCTTCATTTCCTGTCTTCTTTAGGGCTGAGCATTTTTTATGATTCCATGCTAACTCCACAACTGATGTATTAGCTATACCTCTTTCTGTTTTATAGCTATTGTTGTAGGACAGGAGTTTGCAAACTACTGTATGTGGGCTAAATCTGACTTGCCATCCGTCTGTGTAAATTAAGTTTTATTAGAATACAGCCATTTCCATTTGTTTATGTATAGTCTATGGCTGCCTTTATGTTGGTATGGGTTTTGAGCTAATACCACCAAGGCAAATAATCTTCTGAGGACACTACTCGGTGTTCTATGGAGCAGGAAGTAGCTCCACCCTGGCTCACAGGAACATGAGATAATCCGTCTTTTGCATGTTCCAGGAATTTTTCAGTCTGCTCCTTTCCAGTGGCTCTTTCAGGGGCTTCAGGTGATTTCCTCCTATGAGTGCAAATCAGTTTAGACAAAGATTTGAATAAATACCTCTGCAGACCTGCAGAACCCTCTGATATTTTGACATTATCCTTTGACTTTCTCAATTCTCATCTCTCTTCAACTAGGCAAGATCACCAGGCTGTTTGGGTTCTCCTTCTGAGCTATGAACTTGAAAACCCTGTCCATCACTAAGCTGGGTCTATCACAAGCCTCACCTTGTTTCTTTCTCTTATGAATTAATGTCCTAGGCTTCTTTGCTACTCAATGTCTTTATCAACTACCTGCTACAGCCAACAACCAGCCCTCAATTTAAAATAAGCTTCAAACAACAATCATTTATTATTTCATACGATTCTACAGATTGACTCTGTGAGCTTCTGGCCTGGGACAGCATGGTTGATCTACACAGTCTGCTAGTAGAGCTGGACAGTATAAGGCCTCATTCACATATCTAGCAGCTGGCAGCCTGTCTGGTCTTGGGGTGGGAGCAGGGCTCAGCTGGAATTATCTTTCTTTGCTCATCCTCCAATAGCCCAGGATTCTTCACATGGTAGTCTCAGTGAGAGATGGCAAGCTCCAATGCATAACAAGTTTTTAGTCCTTGGTTTTGTCCTCTTTGCTATTTGTCTCAGTGGCCAAAACAAATCATAGGGAAAAAGCAGATACAACAGGTGAAGATAGGCTCCACCTCTTGATGAGAGAAGTAGCAAGGTTAGAGTACAAAGGGGGAGAGCACAAGGATGGGAGGGATTTTGGTGGTTATTTCCACAGCTGACCCATCAAGTCCCCTTACCAAAAGCACTGCAGTTAAGAAACAACTGACAACCTTGGCAAATATTCACAACTCAAACTGTAAAAGATTAATTTAGCTAACACACCAGAAGCACCTATAAACTGTTAAGAAACAGATGAAACAATCATACCTAAATGGCTAGGGGATATGGACAGTCTCCAAAAAAGGAAATACAAATGTTTTTTGTGTTATATGTAGCCACGTATTTGTGGGAAAGGAGAGGGACATTTTTAAGGTCAATTAGGTAATCTTTAAAAAACTAATTGATTCTTGATCCCATGGTACAAAATTTTTTAAAGTACAAAAAGGTACAAAGTCAAAAATCTCTCTTTTCTTCTTTAGAGTACATTTATCATGGTTTGATTTTATTTATAAGAGATATTCCCATATAGGAAGTTTTAGTGTTTCAAAATTTTCAAACATTTCAATCATTTTATTTATGGCTCCCGGATTTCACTCATAGTTTCTGACTTTATTTAAAAATCAAAATATTAAAATTCCCCTATGATTTCTTTTACTATCTTTTAAAAAATATTTAAATCTTTGATCCCTTGAAATTACCCTGATATAAGGGGTAAAGTATAGATTTAGCACCATGTATTAAATTATCCATCTCTCTATGACTGATTTAAAAGGTCATCTTTTTTCATAAACCAAATTCCTGCATATATTAACATTTGGAATTAGGCAGGTAAGTGGATCAGAAAAAACAATAGCAAATCCCAGGAGAAGGGGGCGTGGGAGGAACATAACAAGCTGCAGAATCTTTCCCTTTCATTTAGCTGACCTCGTGAGCGACTACATGACTGTCATGAGTTCACCTAAGAGAGCTACTGAAGGACATCCAGCCACTAACAACATTGAAAACCAATGCTTCTTCACATGAAAACTATGCATTTGCACATAAAAATTCAATACACAACCAGACACCACTATTTCATCAATAATGACATTATTTCATCTAAGAACACAGAAATTAAGTCATAAGGAATGTCACAAGGAAAAGATTCTTTAAAGTCCTATTCAATCTACTTTGTTAAGAAAGGTGAAATTTATTTGGCTCTGGTCACAGTTCCATCATGTTTACTTTCTTTGTAAGCTCAGCTTCAATAGTATCCTAAAGGAAGAAAGAAACACCATAAATATTATAACTAAAGAAATTTAAAAAAAAGTGCTCTAACTTCTAAAGCTATTTAAAATAAGGGAAACAAAAAGGAAAACCACTAAAGCAGAATTTTTAAAAATATCATTATAAATGAGATTTTCCTTGCTTTTACATCTTTCCCACTTCCCACACTCCAAGTTTTCAGACTCCTAATAAACATCTAAGGAGGGGGTCTGGTGGGCTGCCGTCTATGGGGTGGCACAGAGTCGGACACGACTGAAGCAACTTAGCAGCAGCAGCAGTGTATACATGTCGATGCCACTCTCTCCATGCGTCCTACACTCAGTCCCCCCAACCCCACCATGTCCACGGGTTTGTTCTCTGTCTGCATCTCTATTCCTGCCTTGACATGTGTTTTCATTTCTCTTGGATATACAGCTGGGATTTAATTTGATGGGTCATATGATAACTCAGTATTTAGTCATTTGAGACCCTGCCAAACTGTTTTCCAAGATGACTGTACCATATTACAAGCCTACCATTAGTGTATGAGGGTTTCACATGCTCACCAACACCTGTCATTATCTATCTCTTTTATCCTTCTTAGTGAATCTGAGACAGTATCTCATTGTGGTTTTGAGTTTTATTTTCCTGATAATCAATGATGTCAAGCATCTTTTCATGTGCTTATTGGGCATTCATATATATATATATACACACACACTGGAGAAAAGTCTTTTCAAATCCGTTACCTATTTTTAATGGGGTTATTTGTCTTTTATTATTGAGCTGAGGTTTTACAGATTCTGGACATAAGTCCCTTATCCAACATATGATTTGCAAATATTTCCCCACATTCTGTAGATTGTCTACTCACTGTCTTGGTGGTGTCCTTTGAAACACAAAAGTTTTTGATTTTCAGGAAGTCCAGTTTAACTGTTTTTTTCTTTTGTTGCTTGTGCTGTTGGTTTCATACCCAAGAATCCTTTGTCAAATCCAAGATCATGATTTGTCTCTAACTTTTCTTCTAAAAATTTTATAGTTTTCATTCATATCAAATTTTTTGAGTTAGTTTTTATATATAATGTGAGCTAAGGGTCTGAGTTTATTTTTTGCATCTAATTATCCCAGCAACATTTGTTAAAAACTGTTCTTTCCTCAAAATCATCTTTGGATGATTTTGGGTTTTTTTATTACCATGAATTGTCCATCTTTATTTCCTGTTCTAATATCTCTTTTGATAATACTGTAAATTTTCTTTTAAACAAGCTCTTTAAATTTTTGTTCATTTACTGATTTTTATTTTGGTGTGCTGGGTCTTTGTTGCTGCACACTGGCTTTCTCTAGTTGTGGGGAGCAGGGAGGGGCTACTCTCTAGTTGTCGCTGTTCGGTCGCTCAGTTCTGTCCAGCTCTTTGCGACCCCATGGGCTGCAGCACCCCAGGCTTCCCTGTCCTTCACTGTCTCCCAGAACTTGCTCAAACGCATGTCCATTGTGTTAGTGATGCCATCCAACCATCTCATCCTCTGTCACCCTCTTCTCCTTCTGCCCTCAATCTTTCCCAGCATCAGAGTCTTTTCCAATGAGTTGACTCTTTGCATCAGGTGGCCAAAGTATTGGAGCTTCAGCTTCAGCATCAGTCATTCTAATGAATATTCAGGGTTGATTTCCTTTAGGACTGACTAGTTCAGTCTCCCTGCAGTCCAAGGGATTCTCGAGTCTTCTCCAGCACCACAATTCGAAAGCATCAATTCTTCAGTGTTCAGCCTTCTTTATGGCCCTACTCTCATATCCATACATGACTATTGGAAAAACCATAGCTTTGACTATCTGGACCTATGTCAGCAAAATGAAGTCTCTGCTTTTTAATACGCTGTCTAGGTGTGTCATAGCTTTTCTTCCAAGGAGCAAGTGTCTTAATTTCATGATTGCAGTCACCATCTGGAGTGATTTTGGAGCACAAGAAAATAGTCTGTCACTGTTTTCATTTTTTCCCCCATCTACTTGCCATGCATGATGGGGGCTTCTCATTGAGGTGGCTTCTCTTGTGGAGCACAGGCTGTAGGACACTTGGGCTTCGGTAGTTGCAGTGTGTGGGCCCAGTAGTTACAGCTTGTGGGCTCAGGAGCTCAGACTCAGTAGTTGTGGCGCACGGGCTTAGTTGCCCCATGGGCTTAGTTGCTCCGCAGCATGTGGGGTCTTCCCAGACCAGGAATAGAATGGGTGTCCCCTGCAAGGCGGATTCTTAACTACTGGATCACCAGGAAGTTGTAAACTTTTCATTGCTGTTTACATGTATACATTTTCCATGATTTTAATCTATATCTTTTTATTTAAAGTGGGTTGGGACTTCCCTGGTGGTCCAGAGGCTCTAAGACTTCAAGCTTCCAATGCAGGAGGCCCAGGTTCAATCTCTGATCAGGGACCTAGCTCCTACAGGCCGCAACTAAGGGTTTCCATGCCAAAACTAGGACATGATGCAGCCATGTAGGTAAATAAATACATATTTTTAAAAGAATAGCATTTAACTGAGTCTTTTTTTTTTTTACTTAAGCTGAAAATCTCTAATTGGAGTATTTATATCATTTGTATTTAATGCCATTATTGATATGGCTGTGTGTAAATCTACCATCTTGCTATTTGCCTCTTCATTTCCTGTCTTCTTTAGGGCTGAGCATTTTTTATGATTCCATGCTAACTCCACAACTGATGTATTAGCTATACCTCTTTCTGTTTTATAGCTATTGTTGTAGGACAGGAGTTTGCAAACTACTGTATGTGGGCTAAATCTGACTTGCCATCCGTCTGTGTAAATTAAGTTTTATTAGAATACAGCCATTTCCATTTGTTTATGTATAGTCTATGGCTGCCTTTATGTTGGTATGGGTTTTGAGCTAATACCACCAAGGCAAATAATCTTCTGAGGACACTACTCGGTGTTCTATGGAGCAGGAAGTAGCTCCACCCTGGCTCACAGGAACATGAGATAATCCGTCTTTTGCATGTTCCAGGAATTTTTCAGTCTGCTCCTTTCCAGTGGCTCTTTCAGGGGCTTCAGGTGATTTCCTCCTATGAGTGCAAATCAGTTTAGACAAAGATTTGAATAAATACCTCTGCAGACCTGCAGAACCCTCTGATATTTTGACATTATCCTTTGACTTTCTCAATTCTCATCTCTCTTCAACTAGGCAAGATCACCAGGCTGTTTGGGTTCTCCTTCTGAGCTATGAACTTGAAAACCCTGTCCATCACTAAGCTGGGTCTATCACAAGCCTCACCTTGTTTCTTTCTCTTATGAATTAATGTCCTAGGCTTCTTTGCTACTCAATGTCTTTATCAACTACCTGCTACAGCCAACAACCAGCCCTCAATTTAAAATAAGCTTCAAACAACAATCATTTATTATTTCATACGATTCTACAGATTGACTCTGTGAGCTTCTGGCCTGGGACAGCATGGTTGATCTACACAGTCTGCTAGTAGAGCTGGACAGTATAAGGCCTCATTCACATATCTAGCAGCTGGCAGCCTGTCTGGTCTTGGGGTGGGAGCAGGGCTCAGCTGGAATTATCTTTCTTTGCTCATCCTCCAATAGCCCAGGATTCTTCACATGGTAGTCTCAGTGAGAGATGGCAAGCTCCAATGCATAACAAGTTTTTAGTCCTTGGTTTTGTCCTCTTTGCTATTTGTCTCAGTGGCCAAAACAAATCATAGGGAAAAAGCAGATACAACAGGTGAAGATAGGCTCCACCTCTTGATGAGAGAAGTAGCAAGGTTAGAGTACAAAGGGGGAGAGCACAAGGATGGGAGGGATTTTGGTGGTTATTTCCACAGCTGACCCATCAAGTCCCCTTACCAAAAGCACTGCAGTTAAGAAACAACTGACAACCTTGGCAAATATTCACAACTCAAACTGTAAAAGATTAATTTAGCTAACACACCAGAAGCACCTATAAACTGTTAAGAAACAGATGAAACAATCATACCTAAATGGCTAGGGGATATGGACAGTCTCCAAAAAAGGAAATACAAATGTTTTTTGTGTTATATGTAGCCACGTATTTGTGGGAAAGGAGAGGGACATTTTTAAGGTCAATTAGGTAATCTTTAAAAAACTAATTGATTCTTGATCCCATGGTACAAAATTTTTTAAAGTACAAAAAGGTACAAAGTCAAAAATCTCTCTTTTCTTCTTTAGAGTACATTTATCATGGTTTGATTTTATTTATAAGAGATATTCCCATATAGGAAGTTTTAGTGTTTCAAAATTTTCAAACATTTCAATCATTTTATTTATGGCTCCCGGATTTCACTCATAGTTTCTGACTTTATTTAAAAATCAAAATATTAAAATTCCCCTATGATTTCTTTTACTATCTTTTAAAAAATATTTAAATCTTTGATCCCTTGAAATTACCCTGATATAAGGGGTAAAGTATAGATTTAGCACCATGTATTAAATTATCCATCTCTCTATGACTGATTTAAAAGGTCATCTTTTTTCATAAACCAAATTCCTGCATATATTAACATTTGGAATTAGGCAGGTAAGTGGATCAGAAAAAACAATAGCAAATCCCAGGAGAAGGGGGCGTGGGAGGAACATAACAAGCTGCAGAATCTTTCCCTTTCATTTAGCTGACCTCGTGAGCGACTACATGACTGTCATGAGTTCACCTAAGAGAGCTACTGAAGGACATCCAGCCACTAACAACATTGAAAACCAATGCTTCTTCACATGAAAACTATGCATTTGCACATAAAAATTCAATACACAACCAGACACCACTATTTCATCAATAATGACATTATTTCATCTAAGAACACAGAAATTAAGTCATAAGGAATGTCACAAGGAAAAGATTCTTTAAAGTCCTATTCAATCTACTTTGTTAAGAAAGGTGAAATTTATTTGGCTCTGGTCACAGTTCCATCATGTTTACTTTCTTTGTAAGCTCAGCTTCAATAGTATCCTAAAGGAAGAAAGAAACACCATAAATATTATAACTAAAGAAATTTAAAAAAAAGTGCTCTAACTTCTAAAGCTATTTAAAATAAGGGAAACAAAAAGGAAAACCACTAAAGCAGAATTTTTAAAAATATCATTATAAATGAGATTTTCCTTGCTTTTACATCTTTCCCACTTCCCACACTCCAAGTTTTCAGACTCCTAATAAACATCTAAGGAGGGGGAAAAAAAAAACCCCTTTAGAGAGGTGAATGACACGCTACATGAATAAATTTTCCTGACCTGTACTCCTTACGCTACGTACTTTCGCAATGTCTCTCACATCGCTCTTTTCCAGTCTCACCGTCACTGTTCTCATTACTTCTCATCTGGCCTAAACAGGCCAACTTGTTTCTGCAATTTTCTGTCTCTATCCTCCAATCCACCTTATACACTGATTCCAGAAAAATCTTCCTAAATGACTGCCCCGATCAAAAAGCATAACCTTGATCACGCTTCACTTTAGCTTAAAAAGCAAGGCAACCCAGGGCAACTTTCAATGGTCCCCTGCAGCAGCAGTCCCCAGTCTTTTTGGCACTAGGGACCAGTGGAAGACATTCATCGAAGATGTTTTTTCCATGGACTGGAGGTAAGGTGATGGTTTGGGGATGATCCAAGTGCATGACATTTATTGTGTACTTTATTTTTATTTTGTGGCAATCTCAGCATATTCTGCCTTGCTTTAGGGTTGGCGTTCACACTCCTATGAGAATTGGATGCTGATGTGACGGGGGCAGAGCTCAGGAGGTAATGTGAGCAGCTGTAAATACACATGAAGCTTCTCTTGCTCACTCACTTGCTGCTCACCTCCTGCTGTGAGGCCTGGTTCCTAACAGGCCATAGACCAGTCCTGGGGACTCCTGCCCTAAAGGCTCCAAGTTCAACCTTCTCTATATTTAAGTCCCTTCACCTCCTAAACCAATTAACCTACTTCAGTCCTATCTTCCACTGCATACCCCTAAGCAGGCAGATTGCTTTACTTGCAAAAGCTTGGGAAAGTCCTCCATTTTTCGGCTCTTACGTTTTTATTTCCTGACTTCCCTGGTGGCTCAGATGGTAAAGTGTCTGCCTATAATGCAGGAGACCTGGGTTCAATCCCTGGGTCAGGAAGATCCCCAGGAGAAGGAAATGGCAACTCACTCCAGTATTTTTGCCTGGAAAATCCCATGGATGGAGGAGCCTGGTAGGCTGCAGTCCATGGGGTTACAAAGAGTCAGACACAACTGAGCAATTTAACTTTCACTTTGTCTAGAATATTCTATACCTCTCAACTCTCCTTTTCCATCCAGGAAAATCTATACAAAAATTTAAAAGACCACTATGCATTTTTTATGAAGAAAAAATTACATATATGCCCCCAAAAAACTATTAAAAGATGGATGATAATGATATACCTCAAGTTAGGGACTGTGCTTTACCTTTGTAGAAAGGAAAGAAAGAGGAGGAAGGGAGTTTTAGCTTTATCAGCATTTATTTTTTAAAGTCTGAAGGAAAAAAAATGTAACTACTTACTAATTCTCGCTTTGCTTCTTCAATTTTTACCTGAGCAAGAGATGGATTCTTTTAAAGAAAAACAGAATAAGGAAAGGTTATATTATCTCGTCTGGGAAACAAGGGGAAAAAAATACAACAATCCTTTTCAAAAGGTAAAAAAACTTACAGAAAGTATATCCCAAGTACATACAATACTGAAATTCAATAGAGACTTTCAACACAGACCCTTATACAACCTAAAACCCCAGAATTGCATTCTATAAGAATTTGGAGCTTATATTTTACTGAAAGAGAAGAAAGAGGAGGGCCTAGGTCCTTAGACATGGACCCAGTATTTTCATGATAATTTAGTGCCCTTAGAGAAAGCTGGAGGAGATAAACTTTTTTTTTTTTAATTCATAAAAATAATTACCGGCATTAAATCTAAATAGGACTCCAATTTTTTCTTCAAAGGTATAGTCTGCCGTTTTAGTTCTGCCAATTTCTGAGTGTGAAAAAAAACACACAGAATAATAAAGATAGTCACAATGCAATTAAACACTGACTATTTCTAAAATAAAACATGACAAAGCATTAACACTAGGACATTTTAAATAATGTAACAAATAAAAGAGCTTCAAAGGTAAATGGATAACAAATGGACACAATCCTTAGAAGATGTTAAAACAGGAAAGTAATACTCCCATTTATTAAGACTAATATGCTGTCTGGGAATGCAAAATAATGTGATTAAGAGGCATCAGAACATCAGGAAACAAGAGTCTCAAACACATATTTATGAACTGTCAATTTTAGATTCCAAAAATCAAAGTACCAAAAACTCTTAAGAATAAAACCATAAAACAAATCTCCCCATTTCTCCCTTTTCCCACAAAAATAGATAAAACTCTTATAGAGCCTAAACCCCAGGAGTTGGGAGCTGGTATTTTACCGAAAGGGAAGAAAGATGAATACCTAGGTGGTTTAGCACATAACACCTCAATACATTTATTCAATAGATAAATCAATAATCATTGACTCCATCAAATAAAGAAAAAACCAAACAAATGTAAAAATATATATAAAGAAGCAATAAAAATATAAATACTGGTAAACATAAAATACAGAGGTAAAGGAAAAGAAATCGGGTCAATAGTGAAAAAAGCTCTATAAAAGAAACAAGCACATTGTGCACTGACATTTTAAAGGAAGCTAAGTTGGGTAAAGGAAGCGAACCTCTGAAAGTGCTACCAGTGACCGATGGGACAGAGAGGCATCCATTCCTCGGGCTGCAAGCTGCTCCTACAGTGACAAAAAAGGGAGTTCAGTTTAAAAAATTATTTTGCAAGTGACCATCATTAAATATTTTCAATATATAACATGGTAAAGACCTATGTAAAGAGCTATAACATAAAAAAGAGCTTTTGTAAAGGCTACCAAAAAAGTCATAGGTGAAGAACAATACTTGCTTCTAAGCACTTTTATGTTGCATGTGAGTCATTTCAGACAGTCCGAGATTTGTGACAAGATGGTGACAATATGGGTGCAGGGCTTAAGAGCTTGAGCTTTGGGACCTGCATGTGAACTGGGATCTGCTGCTAGACGGCTGTGCAGTGGTGATGGACAGGGAGGCCTAGCATGCTGCGGCTCATGGGGTCGCAAAGACATGACTGAGCAACTGAACTGAACTGAACTATCTTCACAGTATCCTTGTCATGAAAAGACAATAATAATATTGCCTAGTTGTGAGGATGAAAGTTTAAAAGAAGTCTGAAGAGAGCTAAACGTATTGAGTCTTTCATGCAAACCTCCGCAGTTCTAATTCCAGATCTGAACTCCTCCGACTTGGCTTTTAGGAAGTCCATGTTCTGAAGACGACTGTCAACTCTGGCCCTTTCCGTGCACAGATGTAATTCTGCCTTCTTGAGATCCCTTGAAAAAGTAAAGTTGAGAACATTTTCTTCTTGGTGAAATTATTATGAAAAGCAAACTACTACTTCTTTGATTCAAAGAGTGGTAACATACTTGCTGGATTTTCTAGCTTAAATTTTATATCCCAGACTGGCTACTACCACGCATTCTTCCAGGTCATCTTTCTCTCTATGTTGCCATCTGGGATTTTTCTCAAGGAATACTGAATAACTTTAAGATTAATCTATGCTGATTATTCTCGGAGAAAGTAGACCTGCTGCTCAAAAAAGTGACTTAATGGATCCTAAAGACAATTTGAATTACGGAGGTCACAAAGGCCTCTCTTCTAAATGTAACATGATAAGGTGCTTTGCATATACAGTGTCGATATTTATTGGATAAATTTACACATCATCATATTACTTGTGCATATACATACTCCTCTTTCACAGCATCTAACCTCTGGGGCCATAGGGACCTAAAGAAGAGCCAGAACTTCAAGAGGGATACCAGAGTTCTAGTAAGAAAGGGCAATAAAATAGAACATGACTTTAAGTTGTACCATAGTTTATGACACAGTGGTGGAAGGAGAGAGTGGGACAAATTGAGAGAACAGTATGGAAACATACAGATTACCATGTGAAAAAAAGACAGCAAGTGAGAATTGGTTGTGTGACACAGGGAGCTCAACCCAGTGTTCTGTGTCAACCTAGAGGGATAGGATGGGATGGGAGATGGGACCGGGGGTTCAGGAGGGAAGCGACATGTGTATATCAGTGGCTGATTCGTGGTGATGTGCGGCAGAGGCCAACACAATATTGTAGAGCAACTGTGCTCCCATAATTGTATTTTGTTCTGTATTTCTCAATATTGTATACTTAAAATCTTTGATAATTATTAGTTACTCAAGAACAGTTATGAGTATTGTTCAATTGTCATCACCAATAGAATGATACTCAGATGTATTCTTTCGGTAAAACTTTATAAGTAATAAAAAATTTTTTTAAAATAGGGAAAAAAGAAACTACTATATAAAAGATAAAAGTATGTATCCAACCACTCCTCTCTTCATCCAAGTCATTTTCTACTTAAAAACGCATTTTATCTTACCATTTCCTAATGTGTGGTTTTAAATTATATCTATTGGCCAAAACTAAATCTTACAATGTCCTGTTATTGCCTTTACAGTAAAAATTGTCACAACTTCAAACTAATTACTTACTCTCGCAGACATTTTTCTAATACTAACGTTGCTGTTAGATTTTTCTCAAGTTTTGCCAATTCAAGCTTGATTTCTTCATTTTTGGATTTGGTGCGAAAAAGATCAGACGTCAAATCATTCACTGCAGGGATAAAACTAAAAGAAGAATCTGGTCATGTAAATGGACATTAAGGACAATACTTACAATTATCACAATTATTCCTCACCTCTAAAAATGATTTTACTTCTATGTGAATTCTTCCTTAATCACGCTTTTTCATACCTCTATTCTGTTTTACACACTGTTCTCATTGGAATACCCTTCCTCAGCTGGCAAATTTCCTTAAAAACTGTATTTATTCCCATTCTGGAAATCACTACCCCTTTCTCTGTGCTTTCTACCTACAACTTGTACATTCCTATAATGTTGCAGCTGTCATACTATGTTATAATTTTACAAGTCCATCTCCTTCAATTTACCATGAGTGGAGACTGTCCTTGCCGGCATTCATTATTCTATTCACTTCATTTCTGCTTCCCCAGTGCCTACATAGATAGCTATACATAAATATATATATATATAGGGAGGGAGAGAGGGAAGAAGAGAGGGAAACAGAGATATAGAGAGAACTACACATATATTTAGTATTTGGTGTCTGCTGAATTGGCTTAAGTCAATTGACTGAATTAAGATTTCTACTGCTTAGAGTGGACTTATGGACTCTGAGGGAGAAGGAGAGGGAGAGGGAGAGGGAGGGATGATTTGGGAGAATAGCATTGAAATATGTATACTATCATGTAAGAAATGAATTGCCAGTCTATGTTCAATGCAGGATGCAGGATGCTTGGGGCTGGTGTATGGGGATGATCTGGAGGGAAGATGTGGGGTGGGAGGTGGGAAGGGGGTTCATGTTTGGGAGTTCGTGTAAAAAAATAAATAAATACAAAAAAAAAATGGACTTATGGACTCTGAGGGAGAAGGAGAGGGAGAGGGAGAGGGAGGGATGATTTGGGAGAATAGCATTGAAATATGTATACTATCATGTAAGAAATGAATTGCCAGTCTATGTTCAATGCAGGATGCAGGATGCTTGGGGCTGGTGTATGGGGATGATCTGGAGGGAAGATGTGGGGTGGGAGGTGGGAGGGGGGTTCATGTTTGGGAGTTCGTGTAAAAAAAATAAATAAATACAAAAAATAAATAAATAAATAAACTCTCCAAGATGTGGCTGGGAAAAAAAAAAAAAAAGATTTCTACTGCTATATAGCTTATATGATCTCCTAGCTAAAACTCTTCTGCATAAATATATATATATATACATATGTATGTGTTATATATATATATATATATATATATATATGTTCCAAGCTTTTGCATTAGCAGTTAAACAGAACAGCTATACAGTTCTCTGATTATAATTGGTAATGGCAGTCCCTAGCTAAGATTCATCCAACAGGGATAGTCCTAGGACTCTGAAGTGGGGTTTGAAACCCAACTCTGTCATTTACTAGCTCAGAGAAATGATCTAACCCACCGCTCTGAGCCTCAGTTTCTTAAGGTTGTTAGAAGAATAATGTCTTTATACAGGTAAAACGCCTGTCAGAAGGAAACCTACTCTATCCAATAGGGTAGAACATAACTAAAAATCACCTTGCTCAATAGTAGGCGATTTAGCCTACTGCTTTTCCTACTGTTTAAGGGAATAATCAGTCCTGAATACTCATTGGAAGGACTGATGCTGAAGATGAAGCTATAAGACTTTGGCCACCTGATGTGAAGAACTGACTCAGTGGAAAAGACCCTCAAGTTGGGAAAGATCGAAGGTGGGAGGAGAAGGGGACGACAGAGGATGAGGTGGTTGGATGGCGTCACCAACTCGATGGCCATGAGCTTGAGCAAGCTCTGGGAGTTGGTAATGGAAAGGGAAGCCCGGCGTGCTGCAGTTCATGGGTTGCAGAGTCAGACACGACTGAGTGACTGAACTGACTGACTGAGGGGACTAATGTGATACCTAACCCCTTTTCAAATATACATGAGAACCAACCTTCACAAACCTATTCCTGAAAGAAGAATACATTATAAATTTAACCATGTTTATCTGAAATAATCAAACATACTCACCAGCAACGATAAGGAGTTGACTAAATTTAGTGTTTCTGCATATATTTCCTATATAATTATAAACATAAAATTATTTCCTATAATTTCTTATATTACCCTGAGATACAAAAGCTCCTTAGGTCAACACCCGATAGCATATATGACTGCAGAAATGAAAACAATCACAAGAATTACCTAGCTAGAGAGGTATCCTTTATTTCAAGGGCCACTGCATTGTCAACCAAAGCATTCAGATACCTGGAACCAGTGCTGGAGAGACTGGCAGGGGAAAAATTCACACTCTCCATGAGGAGGTCTTGAAGATGCTTGGCTGAAAAGAAATAAGAGTTCTATGGTGACTAAGATCTTTGTTTTGCTGTATTTAAAGTTTTCAACAGCTTTATTGCAATCACCCACCTAAAACATATAAGTCAATGGCTTTCACTATATTCAGAGTTGTGTACCCATCCTTGTAGGTGTGAAGTGGAATGTGGTTTTGATTTGCATTTTCCTGATGGTTACTGATGCTGTGCTTACTGGCAGTCCCTCATCATCTATGATTTGCAAACATTTTCTCCCATTCTGTGTGTTGTCTTCTCATTTACTTGACGATGAGAAGAAAAAAATTTTGAGATCAAAAGTTTTTAATTTTGATGACTTCCAGTTTGCCTACTTTTTCTTTTGCTGCTGCTGTTTTCGGTATCATAGCTAAGAAACCATAGCCAAATCCAAAGCATGAAGATGCATATTTATGCTGTCTTCTGAGTTTTAGGTTTAGCTCTTACTTTTAGGTTTTTTATTCATTTTGAGTTAATTCGTTTTTTTTTTTAACTCATATATATATATATGTATATGTATTTACTCATTTATTTGGCTACATCTGGTCTCAGTGGCAGCACTCGGGATCTTCACTGCTCCAGAGCATGTGGACTTCAACAGCTGTAGTGCACAGGCTCTCTAACTGTGGCGCTCAGGCTTAGCTGCCCGGTGGCATGTGGGATCTTAGTTCCCTGACCAGAGATCGAACCTGTGTCCCCTGCATTGCAAGGCAGATTCTTAACCACTGGACCACACAAAAGTCCCTTAAGTTCATTCTTATATGTATTATGAGGCAGGGTCCAACTTCGTTCTTCTACATGTGGATATTCAGCCATCTACTCAGCAGACACCAACTTATAGCTGCTGTTGCTCAGTTGCTCAGTCATGTCTGACTCTTTGCAGCTCCATGGACTGCTGCATACCAGGTTTCCCTGTCCATCACCAACTCCCGGAGCTTGCTCAAACTCCCGTCCATGAATTGATGATGCCATACAACCATCTCTGCCTCTGTCACCCCCTTCTCCTGCCCTCAGTCTTTCCCAGGATCAGGGTCTTTTCCAGTAAGTCAGCTCTCACATCAGGGGACCAAAGTATTGGAACTTCAGCTTCAGCATCAGTCCTTCCTACAAATATTCAGGGTTCATTTCCTTTAGGATTGATCTCTTTGCTGTCTAAGGGACTCTCAAGAGTCTCCTCTAGCACCACAGTTCGAAGCATCAATTCTTCGGCCCTCAGCTTTCCTTGTGGTTCAACTCTCACATCCACATGATTACAAGAAAAACCATAACTTTGACTATACAGACCTTTCCCTTTGTCAGAAAAGTGATGTCTCTGCTTTTTAATATGGTGTCTAGGTGTGTCATAGCTTTTCTTCCAAGGAGCAAGTGTCTTTTAATTTCATGACTGCAGTCACAGTCTGCAGTGATTTTGGAGCCCAAGAAAATAAAGTCTGACACTGTTTCCACTTTCTCCCTATCTATTTGCCATGAAGTGATGGATGCTATGATCTTAGCTTTTTGAAACTTGAGTTTTCAGTCAGTTTTTTCACTTTTTCACCTTCATCAAGAGGCTCTTAGCTCCTCTTCATTTTCTGCCATGAAAGTGGTATTTTCTGCATATCTGAGGTTATTGATATTTATCCCAGCAATCTTGATTGCAGCTTGTGCTTCATCCAGCCCAGTATTTCACATGATGTACTCTGCATACAAGTTAAATAAGCAGGGTGACACCATACAGCCTTGATGTACTCCTTTCCCAATTTTGAACCAGTCTGTTGTTCCATGTCTGGTTCTAACTGTTACTTCTTGACCTGCATACAGGTTTCTCAAGAGGCAGGTAAGGTGGTCTGGTATTTCCATCTCATTAAGGGTTTTTCATAGTTTGTTGTGATCCACACAGTCAAAAGCTTTAGCATAATCAGTGAAGCAGAAGTAGATGTTTATTGGATACTTTAGTATGGAAAATTGTGTCAAAATTTTGTATATATTAGTAGAAATATTTGCAATTTAATGTGTCACCCTGAAAGGTGCTTTAGGGCAGACATAATCTTAACTTTTAAAATCCTTAGAATTTTTGTTATATATTAGTATAGACCAAAAAATAGCTTTTGCAAAATAAGATTTTTCTGGAATCAAAGCCCCTTTCTTCATACTGTATTTTATTTAGTTTTTTAAATTAATTTATTTTAATTGGAGGCTACTTTACAATATTGTAGTGGGTTATTGACATGAGTCAGCCATGTATTTTAATAATTACTAAACTAAGACTTTTCTGGTCCACCTGCCAATGCAGTGGACACGGATTCCATCCCTGGTCCGGGAAGATTCCACATGCCGTGGGGCAACTAAGCTCTTGCATCACAACTACAGAGCCTGCACGCCCTAGAGCCTGTGCTCCCCAGGAGAAGCCCCCAGAGTGAAAAGCCCATGCGCCACACCTAGAGAGTAGTCCCTGCTCACCGAAACTGGAGAAAGCCCACATGCCTCAAGCAAGACTCAGGGCAGCCATAAATAACCAGATTAATTAAAAGCCACAGGTATCTTATATGCTTCTTGGAAGAAAAGCTATGACCAACCTAGACAGCATATTAAAAAGCAGAGACATTACGTTGCTGACAAAGGTCCATCTAGTCAAAGCTACGGTTTTTCCAGTAGTCATGTACGGATATGAAAGTTGGACTATAACAAAATCTGAGCACCAAAGAATTGATGCTTTTGAACTGTGGTGTTGGAGAAGACTCTTGAGAGTCCCTTGGACTGCAAGGAGATCAAAACTGTCAAACCTAAAGGAAATCAGTCCTAAATGTCCATTGGAAGGACGGATGCTGAAGCTGAAACTCCAATCCTTTGGCCACCTGATGCGAAGAACTGACTCATTTGAAAAGACCCTGATGCTGGGAAAGATTGAAGGCGGGAGGAGAAGGCAATGTCAGAGGATGAGATGGTTGGATGGCATCACCGACTTGATGGACATGAGTTTGAGCAAGCTCTGGGAGTTGGTGATGGACAGGAAGCCTGGTGTGCTGCAGTCCATGGGGTCGCAAAGGCTGGACACGACTAAGTGACTGAACTGAACTGAACTGATCTTATACGTCAGGCTAATAAGTTTAGACTTGTATTTTAGGAGTTAGTGTTTTACCATCAGAGTACCAATAAAATATACTGTAATGACATTTACAACGCATTGTTACTGCTCTTTAGTCACTTAGTTGTGTCCGACTCTTTGCAATCCCATGGACTGTAGCCCGCCAGGCTCCTCTGTCCATGGGATTTCCTACGCAAGAATACTGGAGTGGGTTGCCATTTCCTCCTCCAGGGGATCTTTCTGACCCAGGGATCTAACCTGTGTCTCCTGCATTGGCAGGCAGATTCTTTACTGCTGAGCTACCAGGCAAGCCCTGTAATATATTAGGTTGCTATAACAACACAGTTTAAGACAAGTCTGGGTGAAATAAAGAGGCAACGCTAAAAAGCTGTCTACGCTAGATCAATCTTTTATACTCTACTGTTAGGTCTTTCCAGGTGGCACTAGTAATAAAGCAGGAGATATAATGAGATGTGGGTTTGATCCCTGGGTTAGGAAGATCTCCTGGAGGAGGGCATGCAACTCCCTGCAGTATTCTTACCTGGAGAATCCCATGGACAGAGGAGCCTGGCGGGCTATAGTCCATAGGGTCACCAAGAGTTGGACATGACTGAAGGGACTTAGCAGGCATGCATACTTTACTCTTTTAAAATCTGGTTACCTCTAGTTAGTATCTCATTCAAAATTCTGTAATTGATCTCACCTTCTAATTCATATTCCTTTGCTTTCTGTTTCAAGTCCTCTGTTACCAGGTAGACATCCCTGTCTCGGACCCTGTTGCGTTCTGAAAGGTTATATAAAATCTCTGTTGTCCGAGTATTCACCTCATATTGTGGAATGGGATGATCTCCAAATATTTTTTTCAGCCATGCAGCGACCTAACCATTACAAGGGACATGAATTTAATAATCCTTGTTTATTTCAATGGCATGAAGCAAATAAGACCAAGTCAAGTAATGATCAATAGCAAACAAAATGTTTTCTATGAATATTCTGGCATCCTACTTACTTCACATCCTAATTTGTCTTTAGGGAGAGAGATATCAGATGTCAGGAGATTAAAAAGTGAGTAGGCACAGCACAATCAACAAAATTACCAGAAAACAATCTGTTCTTCCCCAAAGCTACGAAAGCAGTACTAGGCAAGTATTTTCATAGGAAGCTCAATATGCAAGTGCTAACCATTATTATGGGCTCAAAATCTGAAAAAAGAGTTGTCTCCAAAACATCACAAGTCCCTCAGAGCCGGAAAGCTCCTAGAGTTGGGATGCGAAATGCGGAAAACAGGTTGTGTGTGCTAAGTCGCTTCAGTCCTGTCCGCCTCTTTGCGACCCCATGGACTGTCGCCCTCCAGGCGCCTCTGTCCATGGGATTCTCCAGGCAAGAAAACTGGAGTGGGTTGCCATACCCTCCTCCAGGCGATCTTCCCGACCCAGGGATCGAAACCGTGTCTCTTACACCTCCTGCATTGGCAGGCAGGTGCTTTACCACTTGGTTAAGAGTGAGAAATTAGTAAAACGCAGCGGTGAACGGCGAGGCCTGGTTGGAAGCTGAGTTTGGGATCAGAAGTCCCCCTCCAGTGTCCAGGGAGAGGTCTCACACGAGAGAGATCCTCAAACCCTCTCCAAGCCTGAGTCCCAGCAGGGAAGGCCGGGAAAAGAAGGGAAACTCCCTTTTCAGCGTTGGGGTGGGGTTGAGGGTCAGAGGGGGCAGCTCACAGATGGTGAAAGCCGGACTAAAGACGGATCAGCAGAGAAACACAGTAAAAGTGGCTCGCCCAGGAGATCCGCCGGCGGGGCGGGTGTGTCAAAGACGCGGTTTCCCGGAGGCCGCAAAGCCTAGCTCCCGCCCCATCACCTGCGCCTCTTTCTCCTCTAGAGCTTCCATCGCCGCCAGTCCCGCCACTTCTCCAGCAGCTTCTCGCGGAAGAAGCGCCCCGCTGGCTCTGACGGCCCCGCCCACACACCGTTGGGCCCACCCCCTTAGGGATCCGGGATTTCTGGGAGTTGTAGTTTTTACTAAGACTTCAGGGCGCGGAGCTCTTGGACGGGACTGGTCCAAGGCTTCAGCCCTGCAAGCCCTTGTTCTCTTGCGGCTTTCTCCGCTCTCCATGGTTATCACCTCCAGGAGAAGTAAAGCTGCATGGAACCAGGCTGTTTTCTTTCTTTTATATTTTTATATCTCACTTGAATCACTCATCTTAAAACAACAACAACAACAACCTGGAACTTGTTTTTTGATAGCAGATGTTTATTTCTTCCTCACTTAAAATTTTAATTTTACCTTGGCAATATGAGCTGGGGCAGTCTCACTCTTTTTTATCCCTTAGTTTCCACTCCTAAAGAGCTAAATGTGCTGGAAACTGTTTTTAAAAGGTTTACAGCATACAACTCCTGCACTGTCGCTGCCACTCAGCCATTCTTTCATTCATTCCTTTGCCTTTCCTAAAGTTCTCTCCTTCTTCCATCACTCTGTAGTTAACACCTTGAGAGGGTCCTTGTGTTTCTATGGTAATGTATAGGTTTTCTGTGTTTTCCTAGTTTTGTTTCATTCTTACAGGAACCCTGCAAAGTAGATGGGCACACATTATTTTACCTGTTTTCACATTAAAACCACACACATGGAGTTTATGGCTTGACCAAGATTAGCTGGTAGACCCGGAATCTGACCATGGTGTTCTGACTCCACCTGGGTGTTTCGGCCTCCTCAGGTCACACCATACTGCTGTGCACAACCTCCTGTAGTACACTATCACACTAGGAAAAACAGGTCATGTACTCAGCTTTCTGTGGTGGTGGTGGTGGTGTTCAGTCGCTAAGCTGTGTCTGACTCTTTGCGACCCCATGGACTGCAGCACCCCAGGCTACCCTGTCCTTCACTATCTCCTGGAGTTTGGAGTGTGCATTGAGTCCGTGATGCTATCTAACCATCTTACTCTCTGCTGCCCCCTTCTCCTTTTGCTTTCAGTCTTTCTGTGACAGGTTTCAATATCAAATTGTGGATCACTTAGCACCAAATATCTTTCTCTTAAGTAATATGTATATTTTAAATGATTAAACTTTTCGATGAAATTTTAGTAAGTAGCCTATATCATATTGTGTGGCTTTCTTTTTTTTTTTTTTTTGTTTCAGTCATATATGTATCTGCTCATTTACTAAATTTCAGATAAGGGTAGGGAAGTTATCTTTACGCCCTTTGTCCACTTTCATCACTACAAATTTTACAAAATATCTTTGAACTTTATTTTTACAAACCCAAATTTTACCTATTCCTACCCCTAATGGAGGACTGCCATAGTTACTCTAGGCTCACCTTGAAAAGGAAGTAGGATATTAGATAAAGGGATGGGTGATCATATATTTGCAAACTGTTTTAGGACATGACTGTTTTTAACTCAGATATTCATATGCCCAACCCAAATTAAGATTTGGGATATAAGTCAGAATTTGTTGAATGAAGCTAAAAGATCCTTCTCAAAACAGCTACAAGTGAAGTTAATGTAAATACTCTCCACATGCCATAAATTGGCACAATGGTTAAAAAAAAAATCCACCTGCCAATGCAGGAGATGCAAAAGACATGGGGTTTGATCCCTGGGTTGGGAAGATCCCTGGGTCGGGAAGATTCCCTGGTCGGGAAGATATCCTGGAGGAGGAAATGACAACCCATTCCAGTATTCTTGCTTGGAAAAATTCCACGAACAGAGGAGCCTGGTGGGATACAGGCCATGGGGTTGCAGTCCGATAGGACTGAACAAGCATCACAAAATACCTAACATTTTCCTTCCCAACCCAAATTCTGCACATTTCACAATTATCTCAGTATCTCTCTCTCTCTTCACACACACACACACACACACACATACACACAGAGTCTCCTTGTGGGGAGCAAAAGTCCTGCCCTGATTTCATCAGATAGGTATAGAAAGTTATTTTCATCATAGCCGTTTTACTTCAAATGAAAAAGTAATGTCTATACTACCATGAAAATAGTTACTTTTAAAGGAAAAATTGAGCCCTAGCTCACTCTGGAGTAATTCTGGACCATTCTTCCCAGGATTACCAACCACTCTATTCGAATTTTTCCTTGTTAAACATTTTAATGTTAAACTTTGCCCTAATTGGTGGGCATAATTCTTTCAGATCGAATCTAAAAGTACTATGATTCTTCAGTTTGAGTGCTTATCACAGTGAGGGTGCTTTTCAGACGTTCAGCTTGCCCCCAGTTTTTTACTGTCTCTGGGGGTGTGGCTAGAGATCTGAAGATTCAGTTCAGTTCACTTCAGTCACTCAGTCATGTACGACTCTTTGTGACCCCATGAATCACAGCACGCCAGGCCTCCCTGTCCATCACCAACTACTGTTGAAGCCTGGCTTGGAGAATTTTGAGCATTACTTTACTAGCGTGTGAGATGAGTGCAACTGTGGAGTATTAATCTGCGTTAATTCGCACAGCAGGAAACGCTCTGCTCCCTATACGCCCAAGAGGAGTAACTATTGCATCCACATCACCAAGGTTTAATAGCTCTATTTTCGGGACCCGCCATATTCAACCCCCCTAATGGTCAAGCTCGCCAGCTGCGTCCCTGGACAAGGTGACGGCAGCATCGTTTTTCTACCTGGATGCGGCCTGGAAACTGCTTCTCAGCCAGTTCCGCTATAACCATGTGGTCGCCCAGGGCAACCACAAGGTCGATGAGAAAGATCAAAGTAAATATGTAACCAGTGCCTGGCTCGAAGCTGGCAAACGTCTAATCAGTCATTTGGAGGTTCAAATTCTAAAATGATACTTAAAGGAAGAAAGTAATTAGCCCCCCACCCCCATCCTGGCAGATTCGCGTCCGGGGGTGAAAGCGAGGGGCGGTACATCCGGGTCACGTGGGCTGACTGCTTTGACCTTCCCCGCAGCTCGGCCATTTTGTTCCAGTCAGTCTCGAGGCTGCGGCTGCGGAAGAAGCACCTGAGGAGGAGCTGCAAAGATGCTGTCCGTGCGCGTCGCCGCAGCCGTGGCCCGCGCCCTCCCTCGGCGAGCCGGGCTGGTGAGCATGGGAGGCTGGAAGGAGGGAGGGTCCAGTCAGCGGCGGGGGGCGATTGCACGGGCTCGCGCTCTCTTTCTGTGCGGAGGGTGAGGGGCTGTGGCGGGCGGCGCCATCTTGCCCCGCTGGCCGCTCGGCCTGGCCTGGGCTGTCGGTGAAGGGCTGTTTTGCTCGCCGGCTGCCGGAGGGTGCCGGTTGCTGCCGGGGAGACAGTGACCTTCGTGCCGTCTGGAGATGGCGCCTCGGGACGATTCCAGTTTTCGTCCGAGAGGCCGGAGAGGGGCCTTGGATGAAGGTCAGGGCTGGGCGCTAGTTTGCCGAGGCCTGCTCCGAAACCGGGAGCCTGGGTCTCGCTGACTCCCCGGCCTTCCTCGCTGAAGGTCAGAGCACTGTTGTCAGCCCGGGTTGAAGAACGGCAGGGAGCGTTGCGTGAAGGTCAGCAGGCCCCGGCATTTCACCTCCCGAGATCGGTGCAGAGAAAAGCAATAAATGAAGGTGCCTTTCTGAATGCTTCAATGTGCGACCTCTTAGTGCTGAATAGTGAAACGATCGTGAAAACACCGTACGGGTGCAAATACGCGTTTCAGTGCGGGCGCCACCCTGACAGCGGAGGAACTGGCTTCCAAACTGTCAAACTGGCAGACTTTCGTTGCTGGTGCTTTGACTTGTTTTAAGATTTCATCCTTGAGGAATGTTAGTGATTGAAAACTTAAGTAAAATAGAACATAGGTTGGGAGATTCTTTTGAAGGTCAGTGCCCTTCATTACTTAAATCCCCTTGAAGTTAAGGACATAACCCCTAAAGGTTATGTGAACGCTTGGACATTTACTTGTCTTTTCATCTTCAGAGTAATCTCAGTTTGGAAAGCTAAATAAATTCGTTGGCCATTTACTGCCCTAACACAACTGCTGATAACATCTTGGATTTCTATTAACAAAAACAAACAGAAGTTCTCAAGGACATTCATCCTAGTCCTGTAGAAGGGAATGTCTTCAGAATATGCCTTGACCAACCACAGTAGTAGAAGGAGGGTCTGGATTCCTGCAGGATTTGTTGAAGGGAGTTTTTTTGAAAACAAAATGCATATTGCCATATCTTTTATTTTCTAACCAAACTCAACATTTAGAGGCTTTTTAAGAGAAAATCTATTGAGATTTGCCCCTTTTAGGAAGCAGTTTATAAAATCGAGGATTTCCACAACTCAATTGAAGTGAAGTGAAGTGAAGTCGCTCAGTCGTGTCCGACTCTTTGCGACCCCATGGACTGTAGCCTACTAGGCTCTTCTCTCCATGGGATTTTCCAGGCAATAGTCCTGGAGTGGATTGCCATTTCCTTCTCCAGGGGATCTTCCCAACCCAGGGATCAAACCCGGGTCTCCTGCATTGTAGACAGACACTTTACCATCTGAGCCACCAGGGAAGTCAAAGTAAAAGTAATATTTATCTGGTGCCTTTAAAAGGAAAGATACTTTGTTAGCAGTTGCTTTTTAAAATAGGCTTTTTTTTTTTTAGTGTAATTACAGTGTACCAGGAACTTCATTAACGAATTTTCATGTATATCGATAAATGCTTTTTCACGTGATTAATATTTGTGCTGATAATTCGATCATACCAAGCCTGCATTTGTTTAAGCTTGCTAATTTTATAAAGGCTGTTTTTTTTAAATCAGATTTTTAAAGAAAATTTCTTGCACTAGGTCTCCAAAAATGCTTTGGGATCATCCTTCATTGCTGCAAGGAACCTGCATGCCTCTAACTCTCGTCTTCAGAAGACCGGTAAGTCATTATTTCTGTGTCTGGACCACACTTACTACCTTGTTACTAAATGAAAAATGTTACGTAGGTTACATACCTGCTGGGAATATTTTTTGGATTTTTTTCCATTAGTGAATTTTTTTCCTCTCAATTTTAGTTACTGTAGAAGTTTAGATTCTGAACCCATAATATGCCATTTAGGTCTATTTTGGTAGGTTCCCTTCTAGTGAAATGAACTATAATTATTTCTCTTGATGAGAACACAGGTTCTTTTTTTGTCATAATGAATACTTCTTGGTCCATATCAGTTATATGTCAGGTGGTACTGAACTGAACTGAGGTTCCTTTCTGACCTATGAACCCTTTCCTAATAGACGTTGGGAAAAGACAGTGTGTTTCAAAAACAGGAACTGGTAACCTATACCTGGCAGTCTGAATTTGCACATTGTAAATGCAATAGAGAAATGAGGAGGTACACTTAAAAAAAGATTCTGTAGGTTGGGAAATTTTTTTGAGATGTGCATTAGGGCTTTTGAAATACAGTTAGGTATCGTCTGTAATGCCAAGATGAGGAATATAACACATGCTTCCCTTGAAAGGGAGAAATAACAGCTTTTCATCACTATTTGAAAGTGGGCGTTGTAATGAATTTTTTCCTTGGCTGAATAAAGTGTGAAGAAGAAATTACCCTTTTTTGTCAAAGTGAAGTGGCATAAATGAACTTTGAAAGTGCAGGGGCTATCAGTACTTATATTTTGTTAAACAGTCGGGGTGTTTTTGTTTTTGGCTGAGTGACTTGTGGGATCTTACTTCCCTCAGGAGGGATTGAGCCTGGGCCTTTGGCACTGAAAGCACGGAGTCCTAGCCAGTGGACTGCCAGGGAATTCCTAAGTGGTTGCCCTTTAAGATATACTTTTTATAGAATTTAGCCAAAAAATTAAAAGTTTCAGATGTCTTTAAGAGATTAAACCAAAGAACTAGGAGATAGAAAATATTTATTTTAGGGATATTGCTTAATTTGGTTAGCTGCTTACCTGGTTTATGTTTGTCTCGGGAAGTTTTCTCTCAGTCACTTGGATTTGTTTTCATAGTGGTAGGCATCAAGTTTTTTTTAAAGAATGTTAATTTTAGAATATAATTTGGTTATTATGATCACAGCTGTAGTTTATATGTTGTTGGGGAAATGAGTTTTGAAAAGATCTTTGGACCAGGCTGTTTTTTGTAATGGAATTGTCCTCTCTTAATAGGCACTGCTGAGGTGTCCTCTATTCTTGAAGAGCGTATTCTTGGAGCTGATACCTCTGTTGACCTTGAAGAGACTGGGCGTGTTTTAAGTATTGGTGATGGTATTGCCCGGGTACATGGGCTAAGAAATGTTCAAGCAGAAGAAATGGTAGAGTTTTCTTCAGGTTTAAAGGTAAATTGTAAAATGAATGAGATTTTATAGTTTTAGCATTGGTGTTTCCTCAGTTATTCATTTAGTAATTCAGAGATTGTGTCACTTTTTTTTTTAAACTTTGAATTCGAATCTGCTTCAGTGATTTTGTGTTTGTCATTATTATAGATTGTGAAAAGAATACATTTTTTTGTTAACCAAACTTTTACCCTCTGGACTGATTTATGCATAAGTTGTAACCATTAACACTGAAATACAAAATTGGATAAGTCTTCAACCAGATTGTGAAAAGCTCAAGTCTGTTTGTAGCTGTTAAGATCATTCTATACAAAAGCATTTGATTAGTTAA
Source organism: Oreotragus oreotragus (assembly GCA_006410675.1). Lineage (NCBI taxonomy): Eukaryota > Metazoa > Chordata > Mammalia > Artiodactyla > Bovidae > Oreotragus > Oreotragus oreotragus. The sequence goes on along the minus strand of SJYX01005639.1, from coordinate 24,863 downwards.
ATTCATTTCTGGCAGAAAGTTGGAAGTCATTGACTTTGTATTTTTTGTAGGAGTAGACCTGTTATTGAGACATGAGCTAGTGTTATAGCTATCAGAAGCACTAATAATAGAAGTGTGCTTTTTTCTATTCAGTTATCCTAGTTGGCCAGTAAGGTGAGAAGTCAAAGTTGTAGGAGTCATGGGTTCTCTGACAAAAGCAGAGTAGGATATCCAGGTGGACCAGGGGCAGTAGAATTGCCCACTAATCACGTAGATGGGGGAAGATCGTCTTGGTCCTCTTGTTGGTGTCCAGTATGGAAAAAGAACCTGTTGGTGTGAAGGACTAATTATGGAGCCAGATGTTTTACCGGTAGCTCTCAGACCTTGGCTAAAAATTTACCCTTTGATCTGTCGTTGTGTGTATCTTTGAAAGGTTAGGCTGAAATAGAGGAACTCATTTTCATTTAACTTTTAAGATCTAGGAGTCGAGACTGATACTGTCTGAAATAACTTTTGCCATGATGGAAATGTTTTATAGATATGGATATGGTAACTACTGAAGTTTCTCTGACTTAGGTAACAGGGCAATTACTAATTTCGATTTTAAATAGCCATATGATGTTAGTGGCTACTCTGTTGAACATTAGAGATTTGGACTAAAGATTTTGTACCTGCAGTGGTATTCCATGGTACTCTTCTATATTCACTCTGTAATTCTTGAGAGCTTTATTTATTGATCAGATTCAGTTCCTGGACTAGCCTTTTTGCATTGATTATGTATCAGCTAGGGACCTAAAATCTTACCATTTTGAAATACGATGAGATGACCCAGCACTGTTCTGTTGTACAGATTTGTTCTTGATTAGGTAGCTTTTAAGTTCACTTTTTACTGACTTGATGGATATAGCTTCTTAATAGATAATCTTCAAAAAATATTGTTTATGAGTTCTCACAGATGTAAATCAAGTATGTCTTCCTAGTTGACCCTGACACTTTACTTCATACTGGTCACCCCATTCAAAAACTGTAGTCAAAGGAAATGCAGTGAAAGAAGCTTAAGCAGTTCATTTCTTGGCTTGTTTTAGTTTTTAGAGGATGTGGTAAGGTGCATATTTGGCTTATAATGTTAAACGCTGATGATTCGAGGGAGCTTGACAAGCGTTTATTGAAGATTGGTGGAAAAATAGAAGTGAACCAGATGTGAAAAGTTGGTATTGCTCCCCCTTCTGTTTTTATATGTAGTGTAGGTATATGGGAAGAAGTGCCACTCTGGCTTCAGTTCAGTTCAGTTCAGTCTCTCAGTCGTGTCTGACTCTTTGCGATCCTATGAATCGCAGCACGCCAGGCCTCCCTGTCCATCACCAACTCCCAGAGTTCACTCAGACTCACGTCCATCGAGTCAGTGATGCCATCCAGCCATCTCATCCTCGGTTGTCCCCTTCTCCTCCAGCCCCCAATCCCTCCCAGCATCAGAGTCTTTTTCCAATGAGTCAATTCTTCCTATGAGGTGGCCAAAGTACTATACTCTGGCTTCATGGATGTTCAATTATGTCTTTTGTATAGGGTATGTCTCTGAACTTGGAGCCTGACAATGTTGGTGTTGTCGTGTTTGGAAACGATAAACTTATTAAGGAAGGAGATATTGTGAAGAGAACTGGGGCTATTGTAGATGTTCCAGTTGGCGAGGAGCTGCTGGGTCGTGTAGTCGATGCCCTTGGTAATGCCATTGATGGAAAGGTAGGTTTAACATTTATTGGATTTGGTTGTAGCTTCAAAACAAAGAGCCAAATTGATTGTTCTGGGGTTTCTTATTGTTTAACAGGGTCCAATTGGTTCTAAGGCCCGAAGACGAGTTGGCTTGAAAGCCCCTGGGATCATTCCTCGAATCTCTGTGCGAGAACCAATGCAAACTGGCATTAAGGCTGTGGATAGTTTGGTGCCGATTGGGCGTGGTCAGCGTGAGCTGATTATTGGTGACCGACAGACTGGGTAAAGACTTAACAGCTTGTTAAAAGTTCTAACTAAAACATGCTCTATTGAAAGGTTACCTTTAGACTTGGAATCGTAGATATTAATACTTTGGCTGTATGGCGAGAGTAGACTGTAATATGAGAGTAACTTGTAGTTGAATTTAAGTTGGGAAATTCTTTGAAGTACTTAGGTTTATGTTTATTTTTTCTTAAAGCAAAACGTCAATTGCTATTGACACAATCATTAACCAGAAACGATTCAATGATGGAACTGATGAAAAGAAGAAGCTGTACTGTATCTATGTTGCTATTGGTCAAAAGAGATCCACTGTTGCCCAGTTGGTGAAGAGACTTACAGATGCAGGTATTAAGGAATTTCAGTTTCATTGCAGTTACCTGGGATGCTGCAAATCTTACTTATAATGAAGTCTGATTTTAATTACTCCCTAATGAATTCAAATTTCTACTAATACAAGTCAGTACAAAAGTAGTAAGTAAAAAACTATATCAGTAGTATAAAGCAGCAGTAAATGTAAGGTTTTGTTAGTTTCTTTAAAGTAGAAGCTATTAGACTAATCTTAATAGTAATGACAGTAGTAAAGTGCTTAATTTTCATTCTAGTAGCATCTAGTTTAAAATCACAATATTAATAATCGTGTAAAACTTAATGTTTATTTTCTTCTCAGATGCCATGAAGTACACCATTGTGGTTTCAGCTACTGCTTCAGATGCTGCCCCACTTCAGTACCTGGCTCCTTATTCTGGATGTTCAATGGGAGAATATTTTAGGGATAATGGCAAACATGCTTTGATCATTTATGACGACTTATCCAAACAGGTCAAAAGAAATGTATTTTTAGACGTGTTTATATGTTTGTATGTGGTAGTTATGTAGCTCCTGTCTAATAGGTGAGCACTTTTCTGTACTGTAGGCGGTTGCTTATCGTCAGATGTCTCTGCTGCTCCGCCGACCCCCGGGTCGTGAGGCCTATCCTGGTGATGTATTCTACCTGCACTCCCGACTCCTGGAGAGAGCAGCCAAAATGAACGACGCTTTTGGTGGTGGCTCCTTGACTGCTCTACCAGTCATTGAAACGCAAGCTGGTGATGTGTCTGCTTACATTCCAACAAATGTCATTTCCATCACTGATGGACAGGTATTATTTTTATGATTAAACAAGTGTGAAAACTTTGGTGATTTCAAGGCAGTAATTGAGACTGATAATTTTTAACTAATTTGTTAAATTCCTTTTACTTTTCATTATGGAAAACCTCAATTGTAAAGAGAATAGGATAAAGAAACCCTACATACCCCACCTATTTATGTATTGATTGTATAGTATACTTCATTCTTGCTTTCTTTTTCCCCATGGTTCTCTTTTGTGCATAATTTTGAAGCAAATCCTAGAGAGATCACATCACTTCACCAATTTAAGTTTTAATGTAAATATGGTACCTAATTTTTTTGCATCTCACCAATCCTCATCTCAGCAATGGAATATATAGGACGATTTTGAGTTGTGAAAGATTTGAGGAGCTCTTTAGGATGAGAAGCCATTTAGCATTCTTCAGTTTTGGGGCTTCAGTTTTTACTATAGTGACTTAATTGTGAAAATAATTGATTTATTTAAGCTTGCTGCATTTTCCTTACATTGTAGATCTTCTTGGAAACAGAATTGTTCTACAAAGGTATCCGCCCTGCCATTAATGTTGGCTTGTCTGTGTCCCGTGTTGGATCTGCTGCCCAAACCAGGGCCATGAAACAGGTAATTTGTATCGCTTTGTCATTAGGTTAAAAATACAAATGTGTCTGTATGGTGGTCTGTGTCCCTGAAGTATTTTTGTATCGTTTGAGTTAACCATTTCTGTGTTTCAGGTGGCAGGTACCATGAAACTGGAGTTGGCTCAGTATCGTGAGGTTGCTGCTTTTGCCCAGTTCGGTTCTGACCTTGATGCTGCCACTCAACAACTCTTGAGTCGTGGTGTGCGTTTGACTGAGTTGCTCAAGCAAGGACAGTATTGTGAGTTGTACATTTGGTCAAGTTCCTACTCTATGTTAGGACCTGGGACTATCACAAAGCTCCTTACAAACTGTAGTATGTGTTGTTACCTTTGATTAAAGATGTTGGCCTTTTGAATGTGATTGATACCTGTTTAAACTAAACTACAGTCATTATTTCAATGGACATGCTAGGAAGGGTATAATAATACCTTTCTTTTGGAAATTAAGACATAGTAGATTCTATGTCTCCCCACCATTGCCTTGGCTATATATGTGTGGAATCTGGCATATTTAAAAGAATGTTGAAGGTGAAGATCGCTCCATCATATCCGACTCTTCGACCCTATGGATTATACAGTCCATGGAATTTGCCAGGCCACAATGCTGCAGTGGGTAGCCTTTCCTTTCTCCAGAGGATCTTCCCAACCCAGGGATTTGAACCCAGGTCTCCCATATTGCAGGCAGATTGTTTACCAGCTGAGCCACAAGGGATAACTAATGGATAACTAATAAACAAATAATGAAGAATAATAAAGAATGTTAGTGTTGGGAATTCCCCAGTGGTCCAGTGGTTAGGATCTCTGTATCTCACTGCCAAGGGCCTGGCTTCTATCCCTGGTTGGGGAACTAAGATCTCGCAAGCTATGTGGTGCAGCCAGAAAGTATATCTTATTATAAAATTTCAACAAGTTGTTTATACCCAAAACAATCCTGTTAGGTGATGTATAGTGCTCATGGAATAAGTGCAAAGATTGTACTTCAAGGCTTACCAATAAGAGGAAAAAACTTTCTCCAGGAAGGTGGGAAGGAGTACTAATATGGAATTTCTACTTGGAAATTCCATGATCTATAGAGACATGTTAATAATTTGTGAAAAAAATAAGTCTCTAACTGGGAACAATGGCATGCATTTGTTGAGCAACTTACTTCTTTCATTTCAGCTCCCATGGCTATTGAAGAGCAAGTGGCTGTTATCTATGCGGGTGTCAGGGGGTATCTTGACAAGCTGGAGCCCAGCAAGATCACAAAATTTGAGAATGCTTTCTTGTCGCACGTTATCAGCCAACATCAAGCCCTGTTGGGCAAAATCAGGTATGAACACAACTGATGTCTCCTTTTTTGTAAGCTTTAAAATAAAAAGTCTTGTTAAAATTCTCTTGAATTCTGTAATTAGATTAGTTATTGAATTTTTGCCTAGGTCACAACTGATCTGCTTTTGTTTTCAAATAGGACCGATGGAAAGATCTCAGAAGAGGCAGATGCAAAGCTGAAAGAGATTGTAACAAACTTCTTGGCTGGATTTGAAGCTTAAACTCCTGTGGATTCACATCAAATGCCAGTTTGGTTTTGTCATTGTTTCTTCTAGTTCCATTTGTAAAGGGATTACTCCAATACTGCAGATGTACAGTAATCACATTAAAATAAAGGTTCCATGTTGCTTGGTGGTTTTCTATAGATTGATTCTTTAAAATAACTGAGGTTACTTTGAGGAACTGGTAAATATGTTTCTTAGCTTTTTTTACTTTATTAAAGTTAGCAGGCCTACATAATATTTATGACTGAGTTCTTTGCACGATCCCAGAGTGTTTTGTGATTGATTAAAGAGAAATTCACTAACTGGCCATAAGAGGCAAAGTTCATATTTGATAATGTGCTTCTCTGCCCAGATGACTGATCTGCATGAAGAGGTACTGTAATCAGTAAAATAAAATAGGGCAAATAAGGTTTTCAAAGAAATAAAAAAAATGCTAAGTAAAAAAAGCTTAGGACAAAAATTGTGAAAGTAGGTATCAGAATGAATAAAATTGTCAACATGTCAGTATCTTTGCTTTAAAATAACTTTCGTATGCTGCAGTTCTTAATTACGAAGTGATCAGGTTTTCATGGTTAGTATGTTTGGTCTTAGGAAATTTTTATAGTCACAGAGATAACTATATTTTCTGTTAAGAGTTGTGAAGATTTGCTGTCACCTAAGAGCTTAATTCACAGAGTTCTCCAGAGAAATGAAACATCAGTGTAGTTGTGCACAGAGATTATAGTGTTGGCAAATTTGAAAGGGTAGGTGGGCAGGTTGGAGACTTAGGGAAGTGTTCCATATGGAGTGTTCCTTCTCCCACAGTAGACCTCAGGTTTTTCAATGGCAATACCTTATGGAGAGTAATGGACTTCACTCAAAGTCTAATGCTCTTTTATTAAAGTGTTAATCATCTAAAAAATACCTTCACATGGGACTTCCCTGGTGGTCCAGTGGTAGGTTGTTCCCCCCCCCCGCCCCGTCCCCAACCAAAAAACCAAACCCTTCAGAGCAATACCGAAACAAAAACTGGGTACCTTAGGCAGAGCCAAGGACAGGGCTGTTGAAAAAATGGCAAACTGTTGTTGGTCTACCCCAACTTTCTGCTCTAAAAGCAGCTGACTTTATTTCTTCTGTCAATTGTGTATTGCAGTTTTTATTGTGCCACTTTTACATTATGTATGTGATCTGTTGATTTCACCCAGTAAAGAATTTTGCATGTGGACACACTACACACCCATAATTATCATTACAGTGTAGATTGATTTGGGACAAAGAGAAATTTTGCTTATATGACAGCTGAAGAAAGCCAAAATGTTTATTTTTACCTTCCTCTCAGAATCTATACGCAGGATATTTTAAGACCTAGTTTTTAAATTATTCTGACTGTGTTGGGTCTTTGTTGCTTGGCTCGGGCTTTCTCTAGTTGCAGTGCTTGGCTTCTCTTGCCCGGGCTCGAGGTGGGTGGACTGTAGAGCACGGGCCCAGCTCTGCTGCATGTGAACTCTTCATGGCCCAGGGATTGAACCCGAGTACCTTGCAGTGGCAGGTGGGTTCTGATCCACTGCACCACTAAGGAAGTCCCCAAACAGTTGTAGTTTAATTTGTCTGGTGGTAATGAGACAGACACATCAAGTATGGCATGTGAAGAGTGTGAGTTTGCTCATGTAGACCAGTTTCTGTGCATAAGCTGTATGAATTTGGAAAGTCATTTAAGTCTGATCATGTGGATTAAGAGTTGCGGCCCTTTCCCTGATTTTATTTACCTAAAGTTCAGCTCATTCTATTGCTTAAGCTCATGTCCATTGAGCAAGCCATCCGGCCATCTCATCTGTTGTCTTCTCTTCCTGCCTTCCACCTTTCAGGTATACTTAGTTGCTGAACAACTATAGTTGTTCATCATAGTGGTGAGAAGAGTTCTGCCTGTGTGATTCAAGTGTCACCTGTTTGTAAGTTCCAACACCCCTGAACTCAGTTTAAACTCAAGCCCCCAAAAGGCCATTATTTAACTGGAGCTGATTGCACACATCTGATAGGTATGGAACAGTTCCCAGGTGTGCATTGTGTTTTAGTCCTGTGCCTTTTACAGACACATTTCTGAAGTGTTTAATAGAGTTTATACTGGTGCCATGGAGGTGTGTTAATGTGAAGACAGCAAAGATTCATGTTACTTCAGTAACCTGAAACCTAAGACTAGCAAAATAGCCTGATACTTTCACAAACCCCAGAGCTAGGAAGGAATTTGAAGTGATGCGGTTTATCCCCTGGTTGCTGAAGACCTGTCATTCTATGCTGGAATCTCTGAAGGACGATGTGAAACTTCCCATGTGAAATGTACTTTGCTATAGGTCCTCGTTAAGAAGCTTTGTTTATATCTTGCTGAAATCTCTATTGGGAAGGATCCAACAGAAACCATCTATCGTTTCTTTATAGGAAGAAAACTAGAGCTGTCAAATGCCTGTTCTATATTCTAGTTATAACACAGGGTAGGCTCAGTGATATTGAAAGAGGAATAGCTTATATATAACGTGTTGTTTGTGATTGTAATGTTAGGTTGGCGCAAAAAAAATTGTGGTTTGCATTGTTGAACTTCGCTCTTTGATATTGGAATACATTGTTAAATGTGGTTATACATCAAAAAAAATTGCAGCAATGAACCAGAAACAAATTCTGAGACTCAAGTGCAGTTTTTTAAAACCAGACTAACGTGATGGGCTACCTCATGGGCACCTGAATCTTCTGGACAGGCAGGCCTGAATACTTTGCCTAATGGCCTTCCTGTGTGGCAGCCAAATGGCCTGTCAAAATGGATTTTGTACAGCTTATAGAGGAGTGAACGTCTTAAAAGGTACTTGACCTCTGAAATTTGAGGTTTTACGGCTTTCAGGTTTATATTTTAAAATCTGTTGATAATAAATGAAGTCTTCTCATGTCTCTTTCAAGGGTATAATTTATGATTATAGGAACATTAAGATAGGCATATTTTAAATAATGCTTAGTTTATTGAGCATCAACTGTGAGATTAACACTAAAGAACATGCAAAGTGAGCAAGACAAGTGCCATTTCATTTAGGTTATTTAACTTTTAGAGTTAAGGTGAGAGGACAAAAGACATTTAGTGACTTTGTAAATATTGTGCAGTTACTACACAGAAACACACATCAAATGCAGTAGATAAAATACCTGCTGATAGAACTGGAAGGGTTCATGGATGAATTGGCGTTTGGCCAGAGGAAAACTTGTTTTATGTTGTTCAGTTGCTTGGTTGTGTCTGACTCTGTGACCCCAGGGACTGCAGCATGCCAGGCTTCCCTGTCCTTCACTTACCTCCCGGAGGAGGTGCTCAAACTCATGTCCACTGAGTCGGTGATGCTATCCAACCATCTCATCCTCTGTCTTACAGTTGATTTACAATATTGCTATTAATTTAAGTGTACAACAAAGTGATCCAGTTATGTTTGAAATTCTGCACAAAAGATTTACATATTGTTTATTCAGTTACCTACTTATGTCAGTATAAATTCATGGTTAGTTATTTTGTACCTTGCATTATAATCCAATATTATATATTTTTTGTTGTTCAAATTCAGCTTATTTCCTGCCCCAGCCCTAGAAAGTCTTGGTTTTTTATTTTTTTGATTTTACAAGTTTTACACATACACCATACATGTACATTATGTACATACTGGATATGAGTTCTTATGGGATAAAAGTATAGAGTTCCTCTTTTTTGTTTTGGCCATACTGGGTCTTTGTTGCTGCATTGCGGGCTTTCTCTAGTTTCGCTAAGCAAGGGCCACTCCAGTTGTAGTGCTTGGGCTTCTTGTGGCTTCCCTTGGTGCACAGCATGGGTTGTAGCGCAGACAGGCTTCAGTAGTTGTGGTTCTTGGGCTTAGCTGCCCCACTATGTGGGGTATTCCTGGACCAGGGATCAGTCTGTCCCCTGCATTGGCAAGTGGATTCTGAACCACTGGGCCACCAGGGAAGTCCTCTTCTGTTCTTCAGCTTGTCTGTCTTAAAAGGTGGCTTTTGTTGAAAAAAAAAAAAAAAAAAAAAAGCCCTATAGAGAGTAGGTTGTCTTATGTAACAGTGAATATCAAAGTTTTTCCATCTTTAAGTTACTTCAGTCAGGAACACATCTGAGTTCCTTACCTCACTCAAGAAAATTCTAAACTTAAAAGGTGTCAAGAAGGGGGAATTTCCCCCTTGCACTCTGTTTGATTGGCCTACTGATAAAATTGACACCAGACAGATTAATGAGAGAAGTAACAAATTTTAATTCATGCACACGGAGGTCTCAGAAATGGGATATAAGACGTGGCTAAAGTAGGTAAATTTTATGCTTTTTAGACAATAAACTTGAGAGGATTTATCAGGACAAACTTAGGCTATGGTTGCTTAATTGAGTCTAAACAGAGTTTGGATTTGGGGTTGTAAATAAAAGAAGCATAACAAGTTTTGTTTATACAGACTTCTTGGCCCTGAATTTCCTATCTCTGGGGATAAGGATGTCTTTCAACCTCCTGGTACACAGAGAGGACCTTTCAAATGGGAGATTTATTTCCTGATTTCAGGGAGACAGGTGTTACAGTGTCCTTGGATTTGCAATTTCTTAAGTAACTAATTCAAAATCATGCTGCTGAGGATATTTTGGGGGTGGTCTGCCTTGTGCCCCAACAGTGCAAAGGGCAGACCACCGTCACCCGTGATTTGTTGCAGACAGCTGGCCCCTGGGTACTGAAGCCTCCTCCTGGACGTTTTCCCTATGTATACTATTCATGTCCTGTTCTGACCCTTTGCTCCACTCATGAATCTACTCAGCTTCTAATCTTAGTGATGAAATCCAACCTCTCTGCTTTTGACATTGACTTACTGCTGCCCTCTGTCCCCTGCTTGGCCAGGTCCTGCTTCTCAGATCCTGGCTTTAGCTCCTTGGCCAGGTTTCCTGGAAGGGAGGGATCTGGCTATGGGAACTGAAGTAAAAATTGGTAGTGACTGTTGGGTGTTTTTTTTTTTTTTTTTTTGGCTGCACTGGGTCCTTGTTGCTTTGCACAGGCTTTCTCTAGTCGTGGCAAGTGGGGGCTACTCTTCATTGCCAAGAGCAGGCTTCTCACTACAGGTAGTTTCTCTTGTGGAGCAGGGGCTCTCGGCTCACAGGCTTCAGTATTTGTGGGGCACGGGCTTAGTTGCCCCACAGCATGTGGAATCTTCCGGGACTAGGGATCGTGTCCCCTGCATTGGCAGGTGGATTCCTATCCTCCATGTCACCAAGGAAGTCCAGTACTGCTGTTAATGATCAGGGAGAGTTTGTTGAATTCCCTGTCGGGTACTATCATTGTCTAATCCATGAGGGTGCATGAGAAAATAGCATCCTTGTCTTGAGGGGCTTTGCAGTCTTCTTGGGGAGGTAAGCTATCCACGAGGAACAGAAACTAGAGAAAAAAACATAGATATAAGTCATATATCATCAAGGGCTAATTAGTGTAATAAGGATGACACGTTCTAGAAATTCAAGAAATGAGAAGACACTAAGGGCTGGAGAAGGTGGGGAGGTGGTGCTGAGATAGAATTTGAGAGAGAGACAGCAGCACCCAGGCAGCCTGCAAAGCAGCAGCACAGCTGGGGTGGCAGAAAAGCCTGACTGGCCTAGGGTGGGGACAGGGAAGGAAGCCGGGGAGTGAAGTGGGAACGGGCAGCGTAGGGAAGGTCTTGACAGCCACACACGGGCATGTGGGACTTAATTCTGATGGGGAAACGTGGCTTTGTGAGGAGAGCAGAGAAAAGCAGCAGCAGTGCTTCAAGAACAACGAAGGCGCGTTGGCAGAGGAGGAAGAGGAATGCAGACTGATTTTTTAAAGTATGAAAGGAAAAGTGATTTTAGTGGGCATTTGTTATTTTTGCCACTCACCATCTATTTATCCTATTTCAAGGGAAAGGAATTCCCTAATTGGGGAGGCTTCCCTAATTCCTTCTGGGGAAGCCTCCCTTTCCTTTACAACCCTTGTGGAACAATTTGACAGCTTTATTTCAAAAACCTTAAAAATGTTTATATTATTTAACCTGTGATTATGAGGAACTTTTTTGAGGTATAGTTGATTTTTCAATGTTGTGTTAATTTCTGCAGTACAGCAAAGTGAATCAGTTATATGTGTATATCACACACACACACACACATATATTCTTTTTAAAAATCTTTTCCATTATGGTTTATCATAAGATATTGAATATAGTTCTCTGTGGTATTCGGTAAGACTTTGTTGTTTATTCATTCCAGTATAATAGCTTAAGTCTGCTAACCCTACCCTCCCACTCCATCCCTCCCCAAACCGCTCCCCCTTGATGACTACTAGTCTGTTCTCTATGCCCGCGAGTCTGTTTGTTTTGTAGATAGGCTCGTTTTTTTCATATTTTAGATTTCACGTATAAGTGGTATCATACTTGTCTTTCTCTTTCTGACTTCAGTTGGTATGATAATCTCTAGTGGCATCCATATTGCTGAAAATGGCATTATTTCATTCTTATTTATGGCTGAGTAGTATTCCATTGTATATATGTACCACATCTTTATCCATTCATCTGTCATTGGACATTTAGGTTTCCATGTCTTGGCTATTGTGAATAGTGCTTCTGTGAACATTACATTATGAGGAATTTTAATAAAAATTTATGTAAAAGATATTTATCACAGTAATATTTCTAAAAGCATTAAGAGAATGTTAAGAAAGTATTGGTATATCCACTTCATGGGAAATTATGCAAAAGTTAAAAAGTGATACTGAAGATTTTTCGTTTTAATTTTTGGGAGGTTTGAAATAAACTCACATTGTATAAACTCAGAGGTCCAGAGAGCATGAAGTGAAAAGTAGGTTTTCTTCCCTCCTATGTCCCTCTGCCCCATTCACCCCCGCATAAGCGGAACATTTAAAACATGTGTGTCTATTCTTTCCTCCTTACCCAAATGGAAGTTTGTTTCGCATCTTGTTTTTTCCACACTTTATAGCTGGTGATTGTTCCATATCAAAACACTGAGCTTCCTCATTTTTTTAATGCTTGAATACGATTTAATTGTATAGATATATTACAATCTATTGAGCTAGTCCTCCACTGATGGCATTTAATTCTTTCAAATCTTTTGCCAGAATAACCATGCTGCTATAAGTAATTATATACATATTTCACTTGGCACATATGAGGATATCTGGAGGATAAACTCTAACATGGAATTGTTGGATCAAAACATAGGAGCACTTAGGAAATTCCTTGGTGCTCCAGTGGTTAGGACTCAATGCTTTCACTGCAAGACTTGTGGCCAAAAAAAAAGGGGGGCATTAAAAATTTTGGCAATATGGCAAAATTTCTTTTTACAGAGATTTTCAATTTTTTCATGAAAGAGTGTCCTGTCCATTCGGCCAGCACCATGTGCTATCAAACTTTATGTTAGGAAAGGTGTATTAAAGGAGTTTAGAAAATACTAATGAAATATTGTTAAGTTACAAAAGCAAAACTCAAATATGTACAGTACCAGCTTAAAAATGCAAATATAGGACTTCCTGGTGATCCAGAGGTTAATAATCTGCCTGCCAACCATGCAAATGCATATTATTGAAAGATAATGCCACTGAATTAATAATAATGCATGTCACTATTAATGGCATTAATTTAATGCATTAACTTCAATAATGCCACTGAATTTAATAATGCCATTAAATTATCCACTGTTAACACAGTAAAAGTGTTAACTGTGGTTTATATTAAATGCATTGATTCATTATTCCATAATTGCTGTAGTCCGACTCTTTGCAACCCCATGGACTGTGGTCTGCCAGGCTCCTCTGTCCATGAGATTCTCCAGGCAGGAATACGGGGGTGGGTTGCCATTTCCTGCTCCAGGGGATCTTCCTGGCCTGGAGTAGTGTTATTGCTGTAGCAGTGGTATTTAACTTCATTAGTAAAACGTTATAATTTGTCCCAAATTTGTTATAGACCCTTGGGGGCTTCCTTGGTGGTGCAGATAGTAAAGAATTTGCCTGTGATGCAGGTGACCCAGGTTCGATCCCTGGGTTGGGAGGACCCCCTGGAGAAGGAAATGGCAACCCACTCTAGTATTCTGGCCTGGAGAATCGCCATGGACAGAGGAACCTGGTGGGCTACAGTCCATGGGGTTGTAAAGAGTCAGACATGACTGAGCGACTAACACACTTCTGCTGTAAAAACAATTCAAAGCAAGACCCATGGATACAGTACAAATATTACTTGTCTTTTTATTCCCAACACCTGTTGAGGTGATGAGGTTTATAAATTAGGAATGAATGAGGAATATTTTCTGACTGTGTGGACAACCATTTGAAATTTCCAATCTTGCCACCAGGTGGTGGAAGAGAGTTAAAATTCAGGGGACCTCGTGGGATCTGAGCCACGAAAATCAAGTACAATGTACCCTGAGAGGTTAATTAAACAAAATGTTAAAAATGAAAATTTAAACAATTAGAATTGATTTAAAATATTTGTTCCAAAATATTCACAACTCCCAGGAAAAACCTTGATGCTATCTGTGACACTTCAGCATATTTCTTCAGTTGGCACTATTTCTTACCCCTCCTGTTGAGCCTGTCCTCCTGGTGCCCCTGATGATGCTGTCAGGCTTCCCTTTCTTCCTTCTAACCTCGCTGCTTTCCAAAGAGTTGAGCAATCGGATGAATGGATGCATGTCCTGGGAGTGACCCAGAGCTGAAGGCCACCTCTCCGTCTCTGTTGTTGCAGATGACTCTTGGTGGGATTTCATCACGGAGGTGGGTGAGGGCGAACCTTCCAGCTGCCCTTCACATCACCCCAGCTGCTGTCCTCACTGTGTCTGTACCAAGCTAGAACCTGCTCAGAGGCACAGTTTGCCTCTCCAGGTCTGAGGCTGGGGGCTGGCTCTCTTGACCTTCGTCCTCCCCTCCTTGAGTGGATCTGCCTCAGGAATGACCTCTGTCTTTGACTCTGATTCTGTTTAGAGGGGCAGAACTGTAACCGAGCTCCTCATACTTTAAATACCGATGATCTTGGCCACGTCAATCAGCTTCTGTGGGCCTCAGTTTTGGTTCAGGGCAGGTAGCGCAGGGCTGTACTTTGTCCTAGAGTGCCTTATCACTGCAAAGCGGGAATGGGTCTGACTTGCCCTCGGTTATGTTTACGAGGTTGTTCTACTAGGAGAATGCAGGAAGAGGAAGGACCCTGGGACATCATACTTCTGGAAGGATTTGGTGGAGAAGGGTCTTGGGTCTGGATCCTAAGAATATGGAAGGGTTGGGGAGGAGCTGAATTCCTGGACACATTGTAAGGACCCCACTGAGGGACATGGAGGCAAGGGCCAATGACCTTTCCATGATTTTTGACTAAAACACGCTCAGCTGTGGCGGGTGCCTCTGGGGACGCGCACTTGACGAGCTGAGGCGTCCACACCTGACGCGGCCGACAGTGTTGTCAGCGCTCAGGCTTCACGGAGGCCACGCGCGGTCTCCGCGACCACCTCGGATCCGACGGGGGCTCCGTCCACCAGCGCGCAGAGCCTGGGTGTCTCCGCCAGGAACTGGGTCAAGGGAGGAGGGAGCTGTGGGCAGGAACCGAGCCGAGCTCAGGGAGGTGACAGAATCGGTTCCTTCCAATCCTTAAAAGTCTCCCGAAGGAGAGGGCTAACGCCGCAGGGTCTAACCGCGGGCCGCCTCTCTCTTCCGCGCGGGACGAGTGCAGGGTGCGGGCAGCCCCGGGACGCGGCTCGGGCAGGACTCGGGGGTGCTGGGTGCTGCGGACCGCTGAGGGGTGCGGGGAGCGGGACCGGGAGCGGGGCATGGTGGGGGCGCGGGGGCGGGGCCGGAGAGAGGGAGATGTGTATAAGAGACAGAATTTGAAGTGATGCGGTTTATCCCCTGGTTGCTGAAGACCTGTCATTCTATGCTGGAATCTCTGAAGGACGATGTGAAACTTCCCATGTGAAATGTACTTTGCTATAGGTCCTCGTTAAGAAGCTTTGTTTATATCTTGCTGAAATCTCTATTGGGAAGGATCCAACAGAAACCATCTATCGTTTCTTTATAGGAAGAAAACTAGAGCTGTCAAATGCCTGTTCTATATTCTAGTTATAACACAGGGTAGGCTCAGTGATATTGAAAGAGGAATAGCTTATATATAACGTGTTGTTTGTGATTGTAATGTTAGGTTGGCGCAAAAAAAATTGTGGTTTGCATTGTTGAACTTCGCTCTTTGATATTGGAATACATTGTTAAATGTGGTTATACATCAAAAAAAATTGCAGCAATGAACCAGAAACAAATTCTGAGACTCAAGTGCAGTTTTTTAAAACCAGACTAACGTGATGGGCTACCTCATGGGCACCTGAATCTTCTGGACAGGCAGGCCTGAATACTTTGCCTAATGGCCTTCCTGTGTGGCAGCCAAATGGCCTGTCAAAATGGATTTTGTACAGCTTATAGAGGAGTGAACGTCTTAAAAGGTACTTGACCTCTGAAATTTGAGGTTTTACGGCTTTCAGGTTTATATTTTAAAATCTGTTGATAATAAATGAAGTCTTCTCATGTCTCTTTCAAGGGTATAATTTATGATTATAGGAACATTAAGATAGGCATATTTTAAATAATGCTTAGTTTATTGAGCATCAACTGTGAGATTAACACTAAAGAACATGCAAAGTGAGCAAGACAAGTGCCATTTCATTTAGGTTATTTAACTTTTAGAGTTAAGGTGAGAGGACAAAAGACATTTAGTGACTTTGTAAATATTGTGCAGTTACTACACAGAAACACACATCAAATGCAGTAGATAAAATACCTGCTGATAGAACTGGAAGGGTTCATGGATGAATTGGCGTTTGGCCAGAGGAAAACTTGTTTTATGTTGTTCAGTTGCTTGGTTGTGTCTGACTCTGTGACCCCAGGGACTGCAGCATGCCAGGCTTCCCTGTCCTTCACTTACCTCCCGGAGGAGGTGCTCAAACTCATGTCCACTGAGTCGGTGATGCTATCCAACCATCTCATCCTCTGTCTTACAGTTGATTTACAATATTGCTATTAATTTAAGTGTACAACAAAGTGATCCAGTTATGTTTGAAATTCTGCACAAAAGATTTACATATTGTTTATTCAGTTACCTACTTATGTCAGTATAAATTCATGGTTAGTTATTTTGTACCTTGCATTATAATCCAATATTATATATTTTTTGTTGTTCAAATTCAGCTTATTTCCTGCCCCAGCCCTAGAAAGTCTTGGTTTTTTATTTTTTTGATTTTACAAGTTTTACACATACACCATACATGTACATTATGTACATACTGGATATGAGTTCTTATGGGATAAAAGTATAGAGTTCCTCTTTTTTGTTTTGGCCATACTGGGTCTTTGTTGCTGCATTGCGGGCTTTCTCTAGTTTCGCTAAGCAAGGGCCACTCCAGTTGTAGTGCTTGGGCTTCTTGTGGCTTCCCTTGGTGCACAGCATGGGTTGTAGCGCAGACAGGCTTCAGTAGTTNGAGCGCAGTGGCTGTCTCTTATACACATCTGGCGGTGGCGTGGGCGGGGCTTAGCTCCGGGTGCTCGGCCGGGCTGGGAGGTCCTGACAGTCCTCTTCCCGGCGCGCCTGCTCTGGTTCTCCTCGCTGCTCCCTAGCCAGCCATGACAGGCTCACTGTTCAAGGGGAACTTCTGGGTAAGTCAGCGAGGCGAGGAGCCCATCGCCCGGCTTGGGAGATGGGGGCCCCGAAGGGAGCCGTGGGCCCCTGTCCGGAGCAGAATCCAATCGGACCGGCCGCCGCCGGCCCCTCTCTGCGCTGCCCCCAGCCCGCCGCGCGTCCCCGGGGTCCGGTTCGCAGGGTCTCCCTCGGCCGTCCGCGCCCCGGGTCACCGCAGACAGGTGTAGCCTTATAGCTGGGACATTCCCCCCTCATCTCACACCTGGGGAAACCGAGACCCAAAGGGAGGAGCCACTCATCCTGGGACAGTCGCAGGGTGGTCCCGGAGGCTGCGCTGTGAGCAGATTTGGGGGATAACGTGGGTCAGAGAACGTGCGGTAAACTTCGCCGAGTTGTTTGGCTTTTCCAGGTCCGCGGAAATGTACAGCCTGTCCGAGCCTGCAGACATTAGCGGGGTTCTCTAGCAGAAGCTTTGCCGGTCTCATAGCCCCGTTTCCTGAGCCCCTCCCAGCCTTTGCCCCCTGTCCCCCTATCCCGGGGGAGGCTGGTGCGTGTGTGAGATCCTGCGAGCTGGTGGGGGCATCTCAGCCCAAGGACGGGCCCAACCAGGAGGCGTCAGCTCAGTACTCTTCTCCTCTGTCCAATCCTCTTGCCCCCGTCCTCTCGCTCCCCATGTGCCCCTCAACAGTCTGTACCCCCTCATTTGGAGGAGCCCCCCTCATCCTTTTAAGGCAGGAGCAGAAAGTCAGCTTGTCTCCAGACTGAGCTGCTGCTGCCAAGCCACCCCATCTCCTTACCTGCAATCCCGATGTGAAGTGAAAGTTGCTCCCTCTGTCCGACTCTTTGCGACCCCATGGACTATACAGTCCATGGAATTCTCCAGGCCAGAATACTGGAGTGNTAAGGCAGGAGCAGAAAGTCAGCTTGTCTCCAGACTGAGCTGCTGCTGCCAAGCCACCCCATCTCCTTACCTGCAATCCCGATGTGAAGTGAAAGTTGCTCCCTCTGTCCGACTCTTTGCGACCCCATGGACTATACAGTCCATGGAATTCTCCAGGCCAGAATACTGGAGTGGGTAGCCTTTCCCTTTTCCAGGGGATCTTTCCAACCCAGGTCTTCCGCGTTGCAGGCGGATTCCTTACCAGCTGAGCCACAAGGGAAGCCCAATACTGAAGTGGGTAGCCTATCTCTTCTCCAGAGTATCTTCCTGACCCAGGAATTGAACTGCGGTCTCCTGCATGGCAGGAGGATTCTTTACCAACTGAGCTATCAGGGAAGCCGAAAGGAAAGCAACCCTGAAGGCTTCCCCTTTAGCCTCCTGTGCCTAACAGGCTCCTGTCTCCCATGGAGAGTGCTACATAGAGAAACTTGGCTCTGTGGCCTGGGGAACACAGTTTAGACCCTGCCTTGAGAAGTCCCTTTTCCTGGAGTTTTTGGGGTTCTCCTTGGGCACTGCCCACCTGTGAGGTATGGTCCTCTCACCCCAAGCAGCTTCACAGAGAGGGTGCATGGCCTTGGAGCTGGCCCCTGGAGGAGGCCTGTGAATTCTTTGGGTGGAATAAAGGATCTCTGGGTCCCATGCCAGGCACTGCGGGAAAAAAACAGCACAGAGAGCCCTGTTTTTCTGCCCCTCAGTATGTAGCATTCAGTTTTCAGGTCTCTGCCCAGTGTCTTCTCTTCAGGGAAGCCCTTCCTGATGGCGCCCGATAGTGCATGTTGTATTCCTTCATAGTTTTTGTCCTTTTGGAGGCTGTCCTTTATGTCCTTTATTGAGGTTGGGGGCCTGCAATCATGTGGGCACCTTGTGGACAGCTGTTGTCTGGCTTTCAGTGCCACTGACCCTTGCACGGGCTGATGCCAGTGAGGTCTCAGCAGATAGCCGTCGAATGAGCGCAGTGGACCTATAAAATGGACAGGGCATGTGATGGGTTGAGAGCTGCGGCCTCCGTCCTCAGAGGGCTCCCAGGCCGTAGGAAGGCAGCCCCCCGGCTGCTCCCAGAGGCAGTCTTGCAGGAGTGGTCAGGGGAGGGGGCAGACATGAGGTCTGCGTTGGGAGTCAGAGATTGGGTAAAGGTCCAGGGTAGAGAACTTTCTGAGTTTTTACTCCCCACCCCCACTAGCCCTGAGCTTTTACTTTCAAAACATATAAGATCCTGAGAGATAGCTTGCAAAGATATCTTCCATTTCTAATTTCATATGATTTTTATGTCAAGTAATAAAAACAGTAATAGCTAACATTACTGTGTATAGAGTCTGTGGCAAGCACTGTGCTAAACACTTTACATATACCACTCATTTAAGTCTCAGCTACCCTATGGGGTACCTTATTGACTATCCCATTTTGCAGATAAGGAAACTGAGTGGCAAACAGGTTGAGCAACATTCCCAAGATTGTAGAGCTATTAAATAGTGCAGCAGGACTCTGCATAGACCAAGTGTTCATTGAGTGCTTTCAGCGAGGCTGGTGCTCGGTGAGAGTGTCCTTTGGCACCGTCAGATGTAGATGCTGAGACATCATTTGACTCTTCATGTGCATATCTTTCTCCTTCAGCTCCAACCATGAGCTCCTGGGGTGTCTGCACTGAGTGCCACCACCCACTGAGCCTCCGGAACTGCAATGGTGCTTCTCATACGGATGCTCAGGAACCAAGCAGACGGGACAGTCAGCCCAGATTTGAAAGAAAAGGGGCAGAAGGGAAACTATAGGAGACCTTAGAGGCTCCCTGAGATGCTCTCATACTCTCAGGAATGGGTAGAGAGCGGGGAGCAAGGCTGTTGTTATCACTGAGGGGATGGCAGCAACTCACGCTTCAAGGACAAGAAGATTGTGATGGTATAAGGTGGAAAGCTTAGGAAACCCAAGTGGGTATCAGCTGATTGAATTGAACAAATATTTGAGAAAATATGTCTCTGTATAGAGGTGGCATTTGCAGAGGGATAAGAGCACTGTCTTGGGTCGAAGGTATATTCATCATTAGGAAGCCAGTAGGGAGGGTGGACTTGAATGCCTGTCCTCAGGGATATAGAGGACAAAGGGGTTGGGGGATGGGAGAGTTCCAGCAGGGGCCAAGGGGCAGAAAGGGTCTGTTCCAGGATGGAAACCACAGGGAAGGGACAGGAGGAGACCAATGAAAGGAATGGCAGAGGGTAAGAGAAGTCAAAGCCACGGGACAAGGTCACCAGTTGAAACCGGGCAGAAGGGGAGAGGAAAGAAAGGCTCAGAGCAGGCTCTGCGCAAGGTGAGCGGGAGAGTGGGGTACTGGCCCCAGAGAGCAGGAAGTCACATGAGGAACTGGTCTGTGGGGAGAGAAGGAGGAGGAGGCAGAAGCGATACTGACGATATTCACCACAGGGGTAGCACTGGTGAAGACGGAGACTCGCAGCATCTTGAAGCCCCTGCAGCAGGCCTCAGCTTTCAGGACAGTGCCAGGGTTGCTGGGTATGGGCAGGTCCTGGGGAAGGAACAGGGGCCAGACAGCAGGGTTTGGGGATATTTTAATATTTGAACCACCAGTACAAACAATGAGTGTGCCCTGATCCTAGGTTTGAGGACTTGGTAGAGGGGACCCCAGTACCTGGGAAAGGGTGTCCAGGAAAGACAGTGCCTGGAATAGCAGAGGCTCTCAGGTGGCCTCAGTTCAGCTCAGTTCAGTCACTCAGTCGTGTCCGACTCTTTGCGACCCCGTGAATTACAGCACTCCAGGCCTCCCTGTCCATCACCAAACTCCTGGAGTTCACTCAAACTCATGGCCAGGTTTAAATCCCCATCTGCCCCTTATAGCTGAGTGTCCTTGGGCAGATAACTCTCATTCTGTTTTTCCATGTCGAAACATGAGGATAATATCAATGTTGGTGCTCTAGGACTGTTGTGAGGATGAAATCAGAGTTCTGTGCATGCCTGGCACATAGTGAGCACTTGTGATTATCAACTATTATCAGCACAGAGGTGATAATTAAAGGCAGTGGTTGACAGTTACTCCTTGAGAATCAGGAGATAAGAGGACCCCAGAGAAGCACTCTTGGTGACTACCTTGTTTTGGCAGGAGTAGAGAGGGCTCAGAGAAAGAGAGGTAGAGATGTAGGGATTCAACCCTCACAGGAGCCATCACAGGCCCAGGAGAGGAATGTTCCATGGAAGCTGAGAGGCCCATGGTCAAATTAGGTAGATGTTCCTGAAAAGGTATGAGTCAGTGCATACTGTCTAAATAATCTTCAGATGCCCCATGGGAAGTTCATTTAAAGGAACCTTTCGGTGGATCTATTTGAAAAGGGAATGCTCTTTAAAACTGGAATAGTCCCCAGCTATGTGTGCTTTTTCCCTCCCAGCAGTTGTGTGGTTAAGCCGTGCTGTTATTTATCCTGGTTAACGTTGATGGTATCTTGTTGAAATAAGACAGGGACTGTGGGTGTGGTTTCCAGGGCTCCCGGGAAGGTGGCCACATAGGGACAGTCCCAGCCTTTGGCCTGTGGTCAGAGGGGCCTTGCACAGGTGACCTGTGACCCCAGCCTGACCCTATGTATCTTCTAGATCCTTATGTTGACCTGGTCTTCCTGATTCTCACTGCTCTAAGCCCAGACCAGCCTCCTATTGCCTGTCCTAACCTCTCCCACCCCATGCCTACGGTGGGCGAGGCCTGTCTCCTCTGCTTGGGGAGTGACCAGGGGAAGGCTTGGGGCCCCCTGAACTTGCTCGTTTCGCCTGACCACCCAGGGCTATCCCTCTGCTTCAAACCTCTAACCGCTTTGGAATCTGTTCTTTCTGGGTCTTACCAGATCTTGAATTGGTACTGTCCTGCCTGGTGGCAAAATGCAAGATAAAGGTGTTGACTTTCATCCCTTCCAGTTCATTCTTTCTAGAGCCAGCCACTGGGGTCTAGCTTTAAAATAATTATCACAAATTTTTTTTTCTTGTTTTAGCATTGTAAGAATTTAATAAGAAAGTCATGGGATCTACCTTCTAAGGAAAACAAGAAATTCTCTTTTTTTGGCCATGAGGCATGTGGGATCCCAGTTTCCTCACCAGGGTGCAAACCCAAGCTCCCTGCATTGGAAGAGCAGAGTGTCAGTCGCTGTGGCTGCCAGAGAAGCCTCCAGAAAAATAGGAAATTCTTTTTGAAGTATATGAAACAAAGTCTGAACAAGTGGAAAGAAAACAAAAGTTTGTTAACAAACTTTAAAAAAGTATAGATGGTGCAAGCATATTCTTTAAAAATCCAAATATTCCCAAATGGCTTATAATGAAAAACAATATAATTATTATTTATGTTGTCACAATGTGTAAAGACTGTTTTTTATTTTATTTTTCTTTGCCATGTGACTTGTGGGATCTTAGCTCCCTGACCAGGGGTGGAACCCCTACCCTCAGCAGTGGAGGTACAGAGCCCTAACCACTGGACCGCCAGGGAATTCCCATAGTATGTAAAGGTTTTTGATTTTTAAAGCTAAGTGTGTGTGTGTGTGTGCTTAGTCGTGTCTGACTCTTTGCAACCCTTTGGACTGTAGCCTGCCAGGCTCCTCTGTCTGTGGGATTCTCCAGGCAAGAAATACTGGAGTGGGTTGCCATTTCCTTCTCCAGGGCATCTTCCCGACCCAGAGATGGAACCCATGTCTCCTGCACTGCAGGCGGATTCTTCACCTGATGAGCCATCAGGAAACCCTGAAGTAGTATATTACACTTAGATCTCCATTCTTATTTTTCCTGGACTTGCTAATTCTTCTTTTTTTGAGGGAAGACATCATTCACCTTTATCAGACACCCTTTTTTTCTTTTTAAGCATTTATTTATTATTTCATTTTGGCTATGCTGGGTCTCTGCTGCTGTGCGGGCTTTTATCGTTTCAGAGAAGCGTAGGCTTCTCTTTGCACTGGCTTCTCTTGTTGTGGAGCTCTGGAGCACAGGCTTAGCTGCTCCAGAGCAAGTGGGATCTTCCTGGGTCCGGGATCGAGCCCATGTCTCCTGCATTGCAAGGTAAGTTATTCACCACTGAGCCACCAGGGAAGACCCAGAGACCTTTTTTTTTTTTTTCTCTCAGTGCTCCACTCTATCAGTTTTTTCCCCTGCACAAACAACAGTTTGTTCGCAGATTAGATTTACACAGTGAATGTAGAATTCTGCGTTTGGGGTCTCAGATATCCATTACAGGAACACGTACATAGATAATACCTAGTTAAGTTCATTCTAGAGTCAGAAAGACTTGGTGTGTGCAAACTTGGTATAAGTGTGTATGGATGCTTATTAATTTATGGATTTTTCTGGTAAAAGCAACTATAGATGTCAGTAGCCAATCAAAGCAAAATATTAGTTACATCCAAACATATACAATATCCAAAGTACCTCTGTTTGTACAACCAGTAGATGTTTTTGCAATTAACTTCTGTAATTTTCATTTACCGTCTCTTAAGTATAATCAGAATGTCCATTTTGGGACATATTTACAGCATAAATATCATCTAAGTTTCAGTGTTAGTGAAAAGGCCATCTGAGTAGGAAGGGGCTTCCTCCGCTATACTAGAAACCTCCAGCTTTGACAAAAGAAAAGGCGGAAAGAAAGTGAAGTCGCTCAGTCGAGTCCGACTCTTTGCGACCCCATGGACTGTAGCCTATGTCCATGGGATTTTCCAGGCAAGAGTGCGGGAGTGGATTGCCATTTCCTTCTCCAGGGGATCTTCCCAACCCAGGAATCGAATCCTGGTTTCCTGCGCTGCTTT
>SJYX01005638.1:142825-232448 GCA_006410675.1 Oreotragus oreotragus | reverse complement strand
ACTGTTAGCGACCCCATGGACTGTAACCCACCAGGCTACTCCGTCCATTGGATTTTCCAGGCAAGAGTACTGGGGTGGGGTGCCATTGCCTTTCCCGAAGGTCTTGGTACCCTTGTTGAAAATCAGTTGGCCATAAGGGTATGGTTTTATTGCAGGATTTTCAATTCTATTCCATTGGCCTATATATCTATGACAATGCCAGTACCACAGTATTTTGATAGCTGTAGATTTATAGTTAAGCTTTGAAACTGGGAATTATGAGTACTTTCATTTTCGTCTCCTTTTATAATTTTGTTTGTGTGTTTTTGGCTATTGAAATTTCATATAAATTTAAGACAGGTTTTTTCCATTTGTGGGGTGGAGGGAAGGCCTTTGATAATCTGGTAGGGAACACATGCAATCTAGAGATTGATCTGAGGAATATTGCCATCTTAACAATATTAAATTTTCCAATTCATGGACATAGAATGTATTTCCACTTATTTACACCTTCTTTAACCTCTTTCAATTATATTGTATAGTTTTTAGTGTACAAGTCTTGCTCCTACCTGGTTAAATTTATTCCTAGGTTACTTATTCTTTTGGAAAAGGGTAATGTTAGTCATTCAGTCATGTCCGACTCTTTGTGACCCCATGGACTGTAGCCCACCAGGCTCCTCTATCCATGGAATTCTCCAGGCAAGAATATTTGAGTGGGTAGCAATTCCTTTCTCCAGGGTATCTTCTCAACCAGGGATCAAACCTGGATGTTGCAGGCAGATTCTTTACCATGTGAGCCATGAGGGAAGCCTTTTCTTTTGGATATTACCATAAACAGAGTTGTTTTCTACAGTTCCTTTTTAGATTATTCATTGCTATTGTATATAAAAAAATTATCTTTGATGTGTTTATCTTATATTTTACAACATTTTTGAATTCTTTTATTAGCACAAAAAGTTTTTTTGGTGGGTTCATTGGCATGTTCTATATATATAGGTACGTGTCATCCATAAATTTAGTATTTACTTTGATGCTTACATTGTCCCAGATTTGGCTAGTGAGAGGGTCATTCAAACTGGCTCCTCTGTCTTTTGGATATATCCTCATTATTCTTTAAGCACCCTCTTAGTTTCTACCTTACATTGTTTTATGATCATTTTGTATTTTCCTTGCACTAGCCTCCAAATCATCGATTTCTCCAAAGAGTCATTGTTCCTTTTAGTAAAGAAGGGTATTGATGAATGAAGATCTGAGTGGCAGATGTGCTCATTGTCACTTTTTCCAGGCCTTTTGCATGAACAGAACTAGGGGACATGTGTACTATATACTGTACATACATATATACACAGGTTAACATCTATATTTAATTTTATCAAATTATGTATATGTATAGCTATAAGTCAGAGAAGGCAATGGCACCCCACTCCAGGACTCTTGCCTGGAAAATCCCATGGATGGAGGAGCCTGGTGGGCTGCAGTCCACCGGGTTGCTAAGAGTCAGACACGACTGAGCAACTTCACTTTCACTTTTCACTTTCATGCATTGGAGAAGGAAATGGCAACCCACTCCAGTGTTCTTGCCTGGAGAATCCCAGGGACAGGGGAGGCTGGTGGGCTGCCGTCTATGGGGTCGCACAGAGTCAGACACAACTGAAGTGACTTAGCAGCAGCAGCACAGCGTAGCTATAAATTGACACCAATAACTAATTCCAATCCCCCATCACAGGGTTCATTCTAGTTTTTTCCTTTCCCATATTTTAAGTTTTCTCAGATACTGAGAAACGTTGCTTTCATTATTAGTGCATTTGATTATTTGACAAATCCTCCTACATGTAACTTCCCATTGATGTCACACCCTCCCCTGAGCAAATATTCATGTCTTACTTAGGCTCTGAACTCCATGCTACACAGCTGTCGCTGTCCCCAATGTGGATTCCTTCTAATCCTGCCTGTGCTCCCCCAGACTTTACCAGGCCATCCCCAACATGGGCTCCAGCTCTGACACTCCTCCCTGTTGTTGTTGTTGCTTAGTCTCTCAGTCATGACTGACCCCTACAACCCCATGGACTGTAGCCCCCAGCCTCCTCTGTCTATGGAATTCTCTAGGCAAGACTATTGGAGTAGGTTGCCATTCTCTTCTCCAGGGGATCTTCCCGGCCCAGGGAGAGAACCTGTGACTCCTGCTTGGCAGGTGGATCCTTTTCTGCTGAGCCACCAGGGAAGACTGGACACTCTTCCTAGGCTACCTCTTTCGGGGCTGTCCCTTTGCAGGACACCCTCTTCACTCTTTTTTTGTTTTCTCACCATTACTTGGTCACCCATATGTGTGGATGCTTCCCTCACCCTGTTTTGCCTTCAACACCTTTCTCTGCTCATTAGCCCATTAGCTATGCATGTCTCTCACAGTATGGACACCTACCTTGCTTGGCCTCTTCAAATGACTTTAGGACCAAATAGTTCTGGAAGGAAAGGAAAGGGAAATGTAAGTAGACTGGGTTGTTTGTTGCTTTGCTGAAGCAAACAAATTGAACAGTTAAGATGTTCTGTTTTTTTTTTTTTTTAATGACTCTTATTGATCTAACCTATGTTGAAAGTGGGGATGGGACTATTTAGTCTCATTTACCACGCAACGTTGGGTTCCTTAGTTAGCATGTCTGACACAGAGCTATCTAACTGCTGCCTGAACACTTTACAACTATTATACTAGAAAAGAACTACACTACATGCACTATATTTGGGCTTCCCTGGTAGCTCAGACAGTAAAGACCATGAGAACCAGGTTCAGTCCACGCGTCTGGAAGATCCCCTGGAGAAGCAAATGGCTACCCATTCCAGTATTCTTGCCTGGAGAATTCCATGCACAGATGAGCCTGGTGGGCTACAGTCCTGGGAGTCACAAAGAGTTGGACATGGCTTTCACTTTCACTTTTCATATGCATATTTAACAGGCAATTTTAACTATGAACATAGATCAGAATGGAAGAAAGAGGTGAGGAGGGAGAGTGAGGGAAAAGAAGAAAAGAGAAACAGAGAAGAAAAAGAAAAAAACACCACAAAAACAGCGCAGTTGATTTTAATTACCTAATTTAGCCACTATTAGCCCCATTTTATATGTGAGAAAATTGAGGCTTGAAGAGACTAAATCATTCCCCAGGTCATAAAGTTAGTGTGTATGCAGAGCTGAAGTTCTAACCTGTATGTCTGACTCAAGAGACATGCATTCCTGCACCCAGGGATGTGAAGGCTACTTCCTGCTATGGCAGCCCATTCCAGCCTTGAGTCGCCTTGACTATTAGAATGCTTTGTCCTTTAATAGAATTGAAAATCTGTCTTCTTGAAGTTTTTCCACCCATTGGTCTTGGTTTCGTTCTTTTGGGATGTGTAAAACAATTCTAATTGCTCTTCCACATGACAGCCCTTAAAGTATTTGTAGAAGCTATCATATCCCCTGAGTTTTCTACTCTCTAGGTTGGACAATTCTAGTTCCTTCAACCATTTCTTTTATGAATGAGAAAATGCCTTTCCTCTAGCCTGTTATACTGTACTAATCTTCCAAGGTAAGATTCAATTCATGCCCCAAACATATTCCATTGAATCCAGGGCAAAAGAAGATTTAGACATTTACTTCTGAATTTAGGTTCTGAGACATGTGTGCTAAATTATCTTTTTCACTTGAGTCTTTCTGTATATAAGGCCAAGTCATTGATCTAGATCCAGTTCTTCTGTTGAAGAAGGTCCAAGGATTTCCATAAAAGAATACTACTAACTGTCTGTCACTCACTTCAGTTCAGTCACGTCCGACTCTTTGTGATCCCATGAACTGCAGCACTAGGAATGCATAATATTATAGCTAATTCAGTACATTTCAAAATTACTGATACCTGGATATATGATAAAGGGCTAATATCCAGAATACATAAAGAGCTCTTACAACTCAACAACATAAAGACAAACAACTCATGAAAAGTGGACAAAGGATTTGAATAGACATTTCTTCAAAGAAGATATGCAACTGGCTAATAAACACATGAAAAGATGCTCAACATTATTAGTGGTCAGGGAACTGCAAATCCAAACCATAATGAGTTATTATTTCACACCCAACAGGGTGGCTAGAATTCTTTCAAAAGGTCTTAGTGAGGATGTGGAGAAATTGGAACCCTCATACATTGCCGGTAGGAATGTAAAATGATTCAGCCACTGGAAAATGGTTTGGTGGTTGCTCAAAACATTAAACGTGGAAATACCATATGACTCAGCAATTATACTCCTATATAACCAAAGGAGGGGCTTTCCATGCAGTGCTGGTGGTAAAGAACCCGCCTGCCAATTCAGGACACATAAGAAATGCTGGTTCAATCCCTGGGTCAGGAAGATTCCCTGGAGGAGGGCATGGCAACCCACTCCAGTATTCTTGCCTAGAGAATCCCATGGACAGAGGAGCCTTGGTGGCTCCTTAGGGTCGCAAAGAGTCAGACACAACTGAAGTGACTTAGCATGCATACACTCATAGCCAAAAGAATTGAAAACAAAACAAAACAAAAAACCCTCATACACAAATGTTTGTAGTGTGACTATTACCTTCACATGAAATATCCAGAGTGGATAAATCCACAGAGTCAGAACACAGGTTAGTGTTTGCTATGGCTTCTGGGAGATGGGAATGGGGAATTACTACTTAATGAGTATGTATTTTCCCCTTAGAGTGATGAAAACGTTTTGGAACTAAATAGAATTGATAGTCATACAACACTGTGAGTGCACTAAATGCCACTTAATTTTATATTTTAAAATGATCAGTTTTATGCTATGTGAATGTCACCTCAGTAAACACAATTACCTGGAGCCCTCTCTCTGGCAGGTAAAAGGATGGTAGAGGGGGGCATCCACAGTGGGTTTTTTTTTTTTTTTTTTTTTTCTATTTCTGTCATTCAAGGCTGAGTTACTTATTTCAAAAGACATTCTTAGGAAATAAATGAAGCTGAAAAGAAATCATGCTGGCCTAAGAATACAGTAACTGTATATTACCAGAGCCAGGGCATTTGTTTTCTAGCCAGATTATTATTAAAACTATGCTAATTCAATAAAATAATGATGATTATAATGAAATGACCACAAACATCAGGCTCAGTAGATGAGTATTTATCACTAAATATATAGTTGTTAAGTCAGGGCATTTCTCTATTATGTACTATTTGGGATGGAATCAATCCTTACTTTCTGGAAGAAACTGACTTTTAAAAAATTTATTTATTTTAATTGGAGGGTAATTACTTTATATATTGTACTGGATTTGGCCATACATTGACATGAATCAGCCGTGGGTGTACATGTGTTCCCCATCCTGAACCCCCTCCCAACTCCCTCCTATCCCATCCTTCAGGGTCATCCCAGTGCACCAGCCCTGAGCACCCTGTCTTGTGCATTGAACCTGGACTGGTGATCTATTACACATATGATAATAAACATGTTTCAATGCTATTCTCTCAAATCATCCCACCCTCACCTTCTCCCACAGAGTCCAAAAGTCTGTTCTTTATATCTGTGTCTCCCTTGCCATCTTGCATATAGGGTCATCTTTGCTGCTGCTGCTAAGTCACTTCAGTTGTGTCCGACTCTGTGACCATAGAGATGGCAGCCCACCAGGCTCCCCCATCCCTGGGATTCTCCAGGCAAGAACACTGGAGTGGATTGCCACTTCCTTCTTCAATGCATGAAAGTAAAATGTCAAAATGAAGTTGTACTGTCTTGTCTGACTCTTAGCGACCCCATGGACTAGAGCCTACCAGGCTCCTCCATCCATGGATTTTCCAGGCAAGAGTACTGCAGTGGGGTGCCACTGCCTTCTCCAAGGGCCATCATTACCATCTTTCTAAATTCCATATATATGCGTTAATATACTGTATTGGTGTTTTTCTGTCTGACTTACTTCACTCTGTATAATAAACCCCAGTTTCACCCACCTCATTAGAATTGATTCAAATGCATTCTTTCTAATGGCTGAGTAACACTCCATTGTGTGTATGTACCACAGCTTTCTTATCCATTTGTCTGCTGATGGACATCTAGGTTGCTTCCATGTCCTGGCTATTGCAATTAGTGCTGCGATGAACATTGGGGTACATGTGTCTCTTTCAATTCTGGTTTCCTCAGTGTGTATGCCCAGCAGTGGGATTGCTGGGTCGTGTGGGAGTTCTATTTCCAGTTTTTTAGGGAATCTCCACACTGTTCTCCATAGTGTCTGTACTAGTTTGCATGCCCACCAACAGTGTAAGAGGGTTCCCTTTTCTCCACACCCTCTCCAGCATTTATTGTTTGTAGACTTTTGGATAGCAGCCATTCTCACCGGCCTGAGATGGTACCTCATTGTGGTTTTGATTTGCATTTCTCTGATAATGAGTGATGTTGAGCATCTTTTCACATGTTTGTTAGCCATCTGTATGTCTTCTTTGGAGAAATGTCTGTTTAGTTCTTTGGTCCATTTGTTTGATTGGGTCATTTATTTTTCTGGAATTGAGCTGCAGGAGTTGCTTATATATTTTTGAGATTAATTCTTTGTCAGTTGCTCCATTTGCTATTATTTTCTCCCATTCTGAAGGCTGT
This sequence comes from Oreotragus oreotragus, assembly GCA_006410675.1. NCBI lineage: Eukaryota > Metazoa > Chordata > Mammalia > Artiodactyla > Bovidae > Oreotragus > Oreotragus oreotragus. The sequence goes on along the minus strand of SJYX01005638.1, from coordinate 225,866 downwards.
CTTTTCACCTTGCTTATAGTTTCCTTAGTTGTGCAAAAGCTTTTAAGTTTAATTAGGTCCCATTTGTTTATTTTTGCTTTCATTTCCATTACTCAGGGAGATGGGTCATAGAGGATCCTCCTGTGATTTATGTCAGAGAGTGTTTTGCCTAAGTTTTCCTCAAAGAGTTTTATAGTTTCTGGTCTTACACTTAGATCTTTAATCCATTTTGAGTTTATTTTTGTGTATGGTGTTAGGGCCTAGAGGAGCTATCCCACGTTGAAGGTCAGGAATGGTGGCACTAACGAGATACCCTCATCCAAGGTACGGAGCACTGGCTGTGCTTTGCTGGAGCAGCTGTCAAGAGATACCCCACACCCAAGGTAAGAGAAACCCAAGTAAAATGGTAGCTGTTGCAAGAGGGCATCAGAGGGCAGACACACTGAAACCATACTCACAGAAAACTAGTCAATCTAATCACACTAGGACCAAGGCCTTGTCTAACTCAATGAAACCAAGCCATGCCTGCGCGGCAACCCAAGATGGGCGGGTCATGGTGGAGAGGTCTGATAGAACGTGGTCCACTGGAGAAGGGAATGGCAAGCCACTTCAGCATTCTTGCCTGGAGAACCCCATGAACAGTATGAAAAGGCAAAATGATAGGATACCAAAAGAGGAACTCCCCAGGTCATTAGGTGCCCAATATGCTACTGGAGATCAGTGGAGAAATAACTCCAGAAAGAATGAAGGGATGGAGCCAAAGCAAAAACAATACCCAGTTGTGCATGTGACTGGTGATAGAAGCAAGATCCGATGCTGTAAAGAACAATATTGCATAGGAACCTGGAATGTCAGGTCCATGAATCAAGGCAAATTGGAAGTGGTCAAACAAGAGATGGCAAGGGTGAANGGAGGGGAGTGAGGAGGAGCAGGGGGAGGAGGGGGAGGGGAGTGAGGAAGAGCAGGGGGAGCAGGGGAGGAGGAGCCGGGGGCAGGAGAGGGAGGCGGGCTGGAGCGGCACGGGCGTGGGAACTGAAGGAGGTGCTCCCCTCCTGGCCGTGCAAGCTCCAGCTCAGCTCTGGAAGGAGCCCCCTCATGTATGCGCTCGAGACACCCAGTCACTTGCCTCCAGTCCTGAGACTCAGGGCTCTCTGATGTGAAGGGTCAAGGGGGTGATGCAAGCAGAGAGAAGATTCAGAAGAAGCCAGGAGGACAGGTCCAGGGCTGGAGCCACCACCCAGGAAATGCGGGAGACACTCAGGGATCTGGCCGGCGAGCTCCCCACCAGAGGCAGCTCCCACCACCACGTCCCCAGGGAGCCTGCTGACACCCAAGCAGGAGGCCCTTCGCCCTGAAAAGCCCTCTGGCCAGAGCGCGTGTGAAATGAGCGTCAGGACTCGCCTGCACGTACTCAGGACAACTGTAGGGCCAAGGAGGCCCCTTGCCAGCCAGCAGGCTGGGGGATCAGCCTTGGGATGAGAGGCCGTGTCTGAACGGTGCCTGTCTAGAGCCTGAGGTGTGCCCACCACCATGTCAGGGCATTGGTCCAGGCAACATGAGTCCCTGGCATGCTGTGGAGGTCCGAGACTGGTCAGGGAGGAATCTGGGGACTTTTAACACGTTCAAGAAAGACAAAGTCCCACCAAGCTGAAAACGTGCTTATTCAGGACACCTCAGATCATCGCACGTGCTGGTGACTTGCATAAATCTGCAAGGCAAGGTGCAGCATCTATGGTGTCTCTAATTTATGTGGCTTTGGAACTGTGTCTTTAAGAAGTTTCTGGCCCAGAAATCTCAAGATGGCAGAGTCACAGACGTGTTTCATTTGTCCCACAAACGGTTTGAGATATTTTGGATTACCAACATTTACAAATCAAGAGCTTTCATCAAAAAAAAATTTTTTAGTATTTATAGTATTCCTCAAAAAAAAAAAAAAAATCAGATGCTCTGACAACAGAAGCCTCACCTTCCTACATGGCAGCTGCCCCGCTGAAATGGCGTGAAGGCCAAGTTTGCCCCAGTCCCTAACAGTCCCTAATGTCTCTCCGTCACTAACCAAAATCCAAGGTTCACTTACATTTATCGTGTTGCTTGTTCTGCTGTTTCTGTTGCAGTGAGAAATATTTCTCCATGGTCATGCCCCTGGCGGGGAGAGGGCAGGGAGGCAGTGAAAGAGGTTAGGACATCCCTGCGCTCCTGGTGACCAGCCTTCCACCATCTTCATGTCACCAGCCTGGCCCATGTTGGCCTCAGTCTGTTCTGGGGAAGAGGGGTGAGGGGAATCAGTGCTGTGATACTGAGGTCACATAATGTGACCCTAACTCAAAATAGTACAGAGTGGCGGTCAGGGTAGTGGGAACTCCAGGCTATCAGTTACCAGCTGGGTAAATTCATACAAGTAACTCACACTCTGTGAGCCTCAGCCTCCTCATCTGAAAGATGGTCACACCAACAGGGCCCGCTCCCCAGGGCTCTGTGACAAGAGACACACACGTGCTTAGCACAGGTCAGATACCCAGTAGGCACAGCAGTGTTAGCAGCTACATGACCCCTGCTTCCTTTCCAGGGGCAAAGTTCAAGTCATTCCTTCCCCGCTTCCTCTCTTCCACCTGCGCCTAATATTGTCATTGTTCAGTCACTAAGTCATGTCCGACTCTTCGCGACCCCATGGACTGCAGCTCACCAGGCGTCCCTGTCCTTCACTGTCTCCCCGAGTTTTCTCAAACTCATGTCCACCGAGTCGATGACGCCATCCACGCAGCTCATCCTCTGCTGCCTCCTTCTCCATCTGCCCTCAGCCTTTCCCAGCATCAGTCTTTTCCAGTGAGCCACCTCTTCACATCCAGTGACCAAAGAATCAGAGCTTCAGCATCAGTCCTTCCAATGAATATTCAGGGTTGATTTCTTTAGGATTGACTGGTTTGATCTCCTTGCAGTCCAAGTGATTCTCAAGAGTCTTCTCCAACCCCAAAGTTCAAAAGAATCAATTCTTCGGTGCTCAGCCTTCTTTATGGTCCAAGTCTCACATCCATACATGACTACTGGATAAACCGTAGCTTTGACTAGATGGGCCTTTGTCAGCAAAGTGATGTCTCTGCTTTTTAACACACTGTCTAGGTTTGTCATAGCTTTTCTTCCAAGGAGCAAGCGTCATTTGATTTCACAGCTGTGGTCACCATCCACAGTGATTTTGGAGGCCAAGAAAATAAAATCTGTCATTGTTTCCCCATCTATTTGCCATGAAGTGATGGGACCGGACGCCATCATCTTAGTTTTTTGAGTGCTGAGTTTCAAGCCAGGTTTTTCACTCTCCTCTTTCACCTTCATCAAGAGGCTCTTTGGTTCCTCTTTGCTTTCTGTCACTATAGCGGTGTCGTCTACATATCTGAGGTTGCTGATGTTTCTCCCTGCAAGCTTGATTACAGTTTGTGAGTCACCCAGCCTGGCATTTCACTTGATGTACTTGATGTGCTCTAAGTTGCATGTAAGTTAAGTAAGCAGGGTGACAATATACAGCCTTGACTTACTCCTTTTTCCAATTTTGAAAAGGTTTGTCGTTCCATGTCTGGTTCTAACTGTTGCTTCTTGACCTGCATACAGGTTTCTCAGAAGGCACCTAAGAGATTCCCATCTTTTTAAGAAGTTTCCAAGTTTGTTGGGCCTCATATTGGGCTCAGCCCAAAGGTGGGAACATTGAAAGTGTGGTTATAGCAAGTACTCACTAAATGTGGATTCAGTTATGAAATCTTTGAGGGAGTAATATGTCAGTTTCCGAAACAGCCCCTTGTACTTCTGGTACAGACACGGGGAGTGACATATGCAGGGCCTTCAGACAGTTATTAAATAAATGAAGAAAGAGAAACGAAAAGAAAAGGTGGACAGTGGCAAAAGAAGGAGAGAGAGGATGTCGAGTGCCCAGAACTTGTTTCAACCACTAAAGGAGATCTCCATCGCTTCTGCCCCCTGTTGGGTTAGCCACACCTGCATTTTCCTTAAGGAGCCCCTCTCCCCGCTCTCTGTCTATGAGGTCGAGCAGGGTTGACTGCCTCTATAGTTGGGAGGAGGGGAACTGTGTCAGTCAGCATAATCCCATCCCTCTAGCCATAACGATTGTTCAGGCTGTGTTCATGACCTCTGCTAATAATCCAACTCAAGTGGATCCCTAAACTCTGTGGTGTTCCTTAAGGAGAAGCCTTCACTGGCTGGGGATGAGCCAGTGAAGGTAAAAAGCTGGAGGAGCCTGACATTGTCTGGGGCCACCACAAGAAGCCTGCTAGAATCAAGCCAATAATACTCAGCTAGAGCTAAGAGATGGAGAAAGAATCCCCTTGCTACTACTTAAGAACCTGGATCCAGCCACACCTGAAGCCATTCATTACCCTAAGAACTTTACACATTCTTAAGCCAACTGTTTTTTTTTTTTTTAATTAAACCAGTTTTATTTGGGTTTCTATCATTTGCAGTTGAAATAATCCTGAATAATAGGGAAGACTTAAATTACCTTTGGTTCAAGGCAAGAAAAGCAAAACTAATTCAAAACCACGGATGCAGGGGCTTCCTGGCTGGCTCAGCCGTCAGCGCAGGGCACGCGGCTCAACACCTGGTTCAGGAGCATCCCGCATGCCTCAGAGCAAATTGGCCTCTGTGCCACAACTGTCAGGCCTGTGCTCTGGAGCCCGGGGCCGTACTACTGAATCCCTCATGTCCTAGAGCCCACGGTCCACGAGAGTAGCCCCCGCAGCGAGAAGGCACCAAAGGCTAGACCTTGCTCTCTGAAACCAGAGGAAAGCCCGCACAGCAACAAAGATCCAGTCCAGCCAGAAATAAAAATCAATAAAACAAGCATTTTTTAAAACCTGGGTGCAAACCCTTCACTTCCCAAACAGCTGCCATGCTGAGCACCTGCTGTGTGACCGGCTCAGACGGACCGTCACTTTCACTGCAACGCCGGAGCCGCGAGAGCTTCTCCAGTACGTCCTATGGTGCTTCTTCTAGGAGAGAAAAATAAAGCATCGAAATGCCCGAGACCCAGTTCCTTTTCTTGGTCTTTTAAAATGAATCTCGTGTCTCAGTCACCATTCTTTGTGTCAGGGGAAAGAAAAACACACACACTAGAGAACCTCCATATAAATCAATCTTTATTCCATTTCAAAGCCTGCAAGATTTTCCAGATATTCCAAAGGTCTCCTTTCCTGAGTGAAATATTACATTTATTTAATAAAGCAGGTAGGATTTACTATCTGGACACGGGTAAGCACTTTTTACTCTTCACAAGATAGATGACAGCTGCTGGCAGGCTCTTTTCCTCCCTCGTTTTCGCTTTTCTTTCTCCTCTGTCTTTTGCTGGGACTGCACAACTTTACCTGTCGCAACTGAATTACCAGTCCAAGCAAATAAAGATTGTCCCTGTGGGGGTGCTGTGCAGGCTGTAGGCTTTATTTTCTTTTAAAGACTTCAAAGAATCAGAAATTAATATTATCACCTATGGTTTTAAATGATGCTGACATTGCTCTGGGGGAGCCTTAGATCCCCCCAACACACACACAGACACACACACAATTAGAATAACAAGGTTTTACGCTGAATCTGCCAGAGAGTGTTGATGAGAAATAGCAGAGAGGAAAGCAGTCTCAGCCTAAACTGCCGGAGAAAGACAAGGCCCAGCCAGACAGTTCCTGCCCGTGGGCTTTAAAGCCGGGCCGGAGCCAGCGCTTTAAACAGAGCCCGCCTGTGGAGGAGGGAAGAAAAGAGGTTTGCTTCATCTGCTGCCAGCAGGGCAGAGGCGCGGTTCTCGCTCTCGACAGCCTCACCCACAAATCGGGCAGGAGGCCAGTTTGTTCTTTGGCTGAAAAACTCCAATTAAAAATGTATGACTTCGGTCTTCCAGCGGAGGCGAAAGTCAGCGCTGGTTTGTGCAAACACTTGGAGCAGCGGCGGTGAACAGAGGCCTCTCATCACCTCACCTGCCAGCCGAGGTCCGGGAACACCGCCCAGTAGTCCTGCGGAGCCGCGGCAGGTCCAGAGGAAGCTTCCAGGGCCCTCACCCGTTCGTGCGGGATCATCTGGGCCCGACTAGGGCTTCGGGAAAGGCCATTTTGGCAGCTCAATGAAGCCTTTTCCCACACAGTTCTGGCCCCTTAGACGCACTGACGCATGCCTACAAATGCGCGTGCACCCGCGTGGGCACGCCTGGCCTCGATGGCATGTTCCTCAGCCACACTTGCCGGCCTCAGCCCACGACTCATCAGTCGGCCTCGGGACATTTCCCCGCCTCCTTTGGTCTGTTGACCTTGTTAACCCCGAGCAGCGGGACTTCGCTGCTGGTCCTGTGGTTGAGACAGCCTTTCAAGGCAGGGGGTGCAGGTCCGATCCCTGGTCCAGAGTTAAAATCCCATGTGCCAAGTGGCCGAGATACCAAAACATAAAACAGAAGCGATATTAACAACGTCAGTAGACTTTTAAAAGGTTCACATTACAAAGGAAAGAAAGAAACTTACAAATCTCTTTAAAAAGCAGCAGCGATGTCGGTCTTCCCTGTCTCTGCATCCCCAGCACACAGGGAGTTGGTGAGAAATGTTAAATTTGTCTGAGAAGGGTAAGTGAAAAGACAGGAGGCAAGACACTCCGTTTCCCCCACTTTCCAACTTAGGAGCTTCCACATGGCTCCAAAGCTTCCCTCTCATTCTTCTCTCTACACCTCCCAGAGGGTTCCTTTTCCACAAAGCATTGGTGAATAGTTGAGAACCTTCCCCATGGTTTTCTAAAGCAAGGAGAGACGTTTGATGGTTCCTCTCACCTTCTCCACCTCACAGCGCCTCTTTGGGTGGTTTTCCCCGCCAGCAAGCAGCTCCACTCCCTCCCTGCACTGTGTGACCCTGAACAAGTCCACTCTGCACCCACACATGTCCTCTAGCCTTGATCGAAACCAAAGTCACTGAGAGAAGCAAGGACCCGAAAGGGAGTTCACGAGCCACGGCTGCCCGGAGTTTAATCGCCAGTGCTAATGGGTGATCAAAGTATTTCTTTCAAACATTCCAAGTTCTGTCACTGAGTGAGATTCTGGTAAATTAAATGAAGTTATCAGTTGGAAACTTCTAAGTTTTAATGTTCAAACTCAGCATCCCCAAAGAGTAAGGATGCCTTTGTTGCTCTGGAGTCTCAGATCTGGTTAACCCTCAGGACCATTTTGTTTTGGGCTCTGCAGTGGATGGGACCTAGTTCCCTAGCAGGTTCGAACCTGGGCCCCCAGGATCAGGAGTGTGGAGGCTTAGCTGCTGGGCCACCAGGGAGTGTCCTTGGGGACTTTTATTACGCCAGTTACCACCATGAATTCATCAGAATTCTTTTTCAGTGGTTCACTTTGAATGTTGACAGTTTCCTAAAATCTGTTATTATTTTTTCATGAATCAATTTTTAAATTAATATCCTCCAATAATCTCCACCTACTAGCATTCTCTTGTGTAACCCCATTCACTGAGGACAGGCTGAATCTCTGGATCTTGTTCTTACTTAGTTGTTGTTTAGTCACTAAATCACATCTGACCTTTTTCTGCCCTATGGACGGTGGCCTGCCAGGGTTCTCTGTCCATGGGATTTCCCAGGCTAGTACACTGGACTGGGTTGCCATTTCCTTCTCCAGGGGATCTTCCTGACCCAGAGACTGAACTCGAGTCTCCTGCACTGGCAGGCAGATTCTTTAATAACACTGGGCCCCCAGGGAAGCCCTTTTAATAAGTAGAATGTGGCAAAAAAGATGGATGTCATTTCAGGCCGTAAAAACCTGTGGCTCTCATCATGCCGGCCTGTGTCTCCATTGCCATCTCAGCAGCTTCATGAAGCAAACTTCCTTGTTGGCAAGGCCTTTCCCTCGAGGAAATGAATCCTTCCAGTCACCACTTAAGTGGGTTCCTCTCCAGGGTAGCCTTCATACGAGACATCAGACTCAGCTGACACCTCGATCGCACCCTCACGCGACTCTGGGTGGGAGACCCCCAGCTAGGCTGTGCTCAGATTCCTAATCATCTGCTCGTGTTGGGACCTTGGACTTCCTTGGTGGTTGACCGGTTGAGACATAGCCTTCCAAGGCAGGAGGTGCTGGCTGGATCCCTGGCTGGCCGGATGGGAGAGACAAAGATCCCACCTGCCTTGCAGCCATGAAAACAAGACATAAAGCAGAGGCAGTATTGTAACAAATCCAATAAAGACTTAAAAAATGGTCCATGTGAAAAAAAAATCTTAAAAAAAACGTGCTATTTTAAGCTACTAAGTTTGGGGCAGTTTGTTACATGCCAACAGCTGACTGATACACCTAGAAACTAAGGCCCTTGTGAAGTGCTCATCGCCTGTGCTGGTTGGTGTGTGGCCTAATGGGAGGTGCTGAGCAGTTCTGAACAGACACATGGAAGCTGAGCTGCGCAAAACGGATCACTGGTTACCACTCGCCAGGCCTGCTGTCTTACTGGAGTCTAAGAAAACTCCAGGAAACCAGGATCAATAGTCTCTGAATTATCTGTTTGTGAAGACCTTACGTACACCTTCACTTCTCTGGATTTTGTTTAAGCCCCTACACATGGACATCACCAGATGGTCAACACTGAAATCAGATTGATTATATTCTTTGCAGCCAAAGATGGAGAAGCTCTATACAGTCAACAAGAACAAGACCAGGAGCTGACTGTGGCTCAGATCATGAACTCCTTATTTCCAAATTCAGACTTAAAATGAAGAAAGTAGGGAAAACCGCTAGACCATTCAGGTATGACCTAAATCAAATCCCTTATGATTATACAGTGGAAGTGAGAAATAAATTTAAGGGCCTAGATCTGATAGATAGAGTTCCTGATGAACTATGGAATGAGGTTCGTGACATTGTACAGGAGACAGGGATCAAGACCATCCCCATGGAAAAGAAATGCAAAAAAGCAAAATGGCTGTCTGGAGAAGCCTTACAAATAGCACTGAAAAGAAGAGAGGTGAAAAGCAAAGGAGAAAAGGAAAGATATAAGCATCTGAATGCAGAGTTCCAAAGAACAGCAAGAAGAGATAAGAAAGCCTTCTTCAGCAATCAATGCAAAGAGATAGAGGAAAACAACAGAATGGGAAAGACTAGAGATCTCTTCAAGAACCTGATGAACTATGGAATGAGGTTCGTGACATTGTACAGGAGACAGGGATCAAGACCATCCCCATGGAAAAGAAATACAAAAAATCAAAATGGCTGTCTGGAGAGGCCTTACAAATAGCTGTGAAAAGAAGAGAGGTGAAAAGCAAGGGAGAAAAGGAAAGATATAAGCATCTGAATGCAGAGTTCCAAAGAATAGCAAGAAGAGATAAGAAAGCCTTCTTCAGCAATCAATGCAAAGAGATAGAGGAAAACAACAGAATGGGAAAGACTAGAGATCGCTTCAAGAAAATTAGAGATACCAAGGGAACATTTCATGCAAAGATGGGCTCGATAATGGACAGAAACAGTATGGACCTAACAGAAGCAGAAGATATTAAGAAGAGGTGGCAAGAATACACAGAAGAACTGTACAGAAAAGATCTCCACGACCCAGATAATCATGAGGATGTGATCACTCATCTAGAGCCAGACATCTTGGAATGTGAAGTCAAGTGGGCCTGAGAAAGCATCACTACGAACAAAGCTAGTGGAGGTGATGGAATTCCAGTTGAGCTCTTTCAAATCCTGAAAGATGATGCTGTGAAAGTGCTGCACTCAATATGCCAGCAAATTTGGAAAACTCAGCAGTGGCCACAGGACTGGAAAAGGTCAGTTTTCATTCCTACTTCTTTTCCAATCTGGATTGCTTTTATTTCTTTTTCTGCTCTGATTGCTTTGGCTAAAACCTCCAAAACTGTGTTAAATAGTGGTGATGAGAGTGGGCATCTTTGTCTTATTCCTGACTTTATGGGAAATGCTTTCAATTTTTCACCACTGAGGATATGTTTGCTGTGGATTTATTATATATAGTTTATATTATGTTGAGGTATGTTCTTTCTATGCCTGCTTTCTGGAGGATTTTTATCATAAATGGATGTTGAATGTTGTCAAAGGCTTTCTCTGCATCTATTGAGATAGTCATATAGTTTTTATCTTTCAATATGTTAATGTGGTGTATCACATTGATTGATTTGTGGATATCGGAGAATCCTTGCATCCCTGGGGTAAAGACCACTTGGTCATGGTGTATGATCTTTTTAAAATGTTTTTGGATTCTCTTTGCTAGAATTTTGTTAAGGATTTTTGCATCTATTTTCATCAGTGATATTGGCTTGTAGTTTTCTTTTTTTATGGCATCTTTGTCTGGTTTTGCTATTAGCATGATGGTGGCCTCATAGGATGAGTTTGGAAGTTTACCTTCCTCTGCAATTTTCTGGAAGAGTTTCAGTAGGATAGGTGTTAGCTCTTCTCTAAATTTTTGGTAGAATTCAGCTGTGAAGCTATATGGTCTTGGGCTTTTGTTTTTTGGAAGATTCCTGATTACAGTTTCGATTTCCATGCTTGTGATGGGTCTGCTAAGATTTTCTATTTCTTCCTGGTTCAGTTTTGGAAAGTTAAACTTTTCTAAGAATTCATACATTTTTTCCAAGTTGCCCATTTTATTGGCATATAGATGCTGGGAGTAGTCTCTTATGACCCTTTGTATTTCTGTGTTGTCTGTTGTGATTTCCCTGTTTTCATTTCTAATTTTGTTGATTTGATCCTTCTCCCTTTGTTTCTTGATGAGTCTGGCTAATGGTATGTCTATCTTATTTATCTTCTCAAAGAACCAGCCTTTAGCTTTGTTGATTTTTGCTATGGTCTCTCTCTCTCTTTTTTTTTTTTTACATTTATTTCTACCCTAATTTTTAAGATTTCTTTCCTTCTACTAACCCTGTGATTCTTCATTTCTTCTTTTTCTAGGTGCTTTAGTTGTAGATTTAGGTTATTTATTTGATTTTTTTCATGTTTCTTGAGGTAAGCTTGTATTGCTCTGAATTCTCCCCTTAGCACTGCTTTTACTGAATTTCATAGGTTTTGGGTTGTTGTGTTTTCATTTTTATTCATTTCTATGCATATTTTGATTTCTTTATTTCCTCTGTGATTTGTTGGTTACTCAGAAGTGTTGTTTAGCCTCCATATGTTTGTATTTTTAATAGTTTTTTCTTTTCTTCCTTAGTTGACATCTAATCTTACCTCATCATGATCAGAAAGGATGCTTGAGATGATTTCAATTTTTTGAATTTACCAAGGCTAGATTTATGGACCAGGATGTGATCTATCCTGGAGAAGGTTCTGTGTGCACTTTAGAAAAAGGTGAAATGAATTGTTTTGGGGTGAAATGTCCTATAGATATCAATTAGGTCTAACTGGTCCATTGTGTCATTTAAACTTTATGNCATATTTTGATTTCTTTATTTCCTCTGTGATTTGTTGGTTACTCAGAAGTGTTGTTTAGCCTCCATATGTTTGTATTTTTAATAGTTTTTTCTTTTCTTCCTTAGTTGACATCTAATCTTACCTCATCATGATCAGAAAGGATGCTTGAGATGATTTCAATTTTTTGAATTTACCAAGGCTAGATTTATGGACCAGGATGTGATCTATCCTGGAGAAGGTTCTGTGTGCACTTTAGAAAAAGGTGAAATGAATTGTTTTGGGGTGAAATGTCCTATAGATATCAATTAGGTCTAACTGGTCCATTGTGTCATTTAAACTTTATGTTTCCTTGCAAATTTTCTGTTTACTTGATCTATCCATGGGTGTGAGTGGGGTATTAAAGTCTCCCACTATTATTGTGTTACTGTTAATTTGTCCTTTCATACTTGTTAGCGTTTGCCTTACATATTGTGGTGCTCGTATGTTGGGTGCATATATATTTGTAATTGATATATCTTCTTTTTGGATTGATCCTTTGATCATTATGTAGTGTCCTTCCTTGTCTCTTTTCACTGTCTTTATTTCAAAGTCTATTTTATCTGATATGAGTATTGCTACTCCTGCTTTCTTTTGGTCTCCATTTGCATGAAATTTATTTTTCCAGCCCTTCACTTTCAGTCTGTATGTGTCCTTTGTTTTGAGATGGGTCTCTTGTAGACAGCATATATAGAGGTCTTGTTTTTTTATCCATTCAGCCAGTCTTTGTCTTTTGGTTGAGGCATTCAACCCATTTACATTTAACGTAATTATTGATAAGTATGATCCCATTGCCATTTACTTTGTTGTTTTGGGTTTAAGTTTATACACCTTTTCTGTGTTTCCTGTCTAGAGAAGATCCTTTAGCATTTGTTGAAGAGTTGGATTGGTGGTGCTGAATTCTCTCAGCTTTTGCTTGTCTGCAAAGCTTTTGTCTTTCATATTTGAATGAGATCCTTGCTGGGTATGGAAACTGATTTTAACTAGAACCATTGCATTTTAAATTTCCATGCAGTGCAGGACTAACAGTATATTCATAAACATTTGCCATACATGTTTCACTTGCAAGGTGCTTTCTTTCCAATCTCAATAGTCTGTTAGAGAGTAGTGAAAAGGGATCGTCAGAGACAAAAATCTCAAACTGCTTCTAAAAGAGCTATATTTTACCACTGTTCCACATTTATTGAGTAAACCTCACATATATTTCATTGTTAATGAGGCCAAATCTCCAAGGGCTCCTACTCGTCCCCGTCAGGAAGTTAGACACTTGGGGAAGCTCCATCAACTTACAGAGCACAAGGGTGCCATTTGGCAAATTACAGCTTCCATGTTCTGGGAACCAAGAGAAAAATAATATAGTTTCCTAGACTGTCAAAGTTCTTCTCACATGTAGTTGGGAAAAGCAATTAAAATTCTGAGTAAAACTTACATATACTATTCTGATATACTGAGTTAAACAGGCAAAATTAGATTGCTGTCTTGGAACTTAGTGGATAAAATATTCACTGCTTTCTCTGAGTGCTAAAGCTAGGGTAGGTAACTGCATTTTATTGCTAAAGGGTCAGGAAGAAACATTTTTTTATCCTAAAGTTGGAAGTTTGCATAGGAATTCTTTAAAGTATAACATCACCTACAGCAAAGCCACAGTTTCATTCACAGAGTCCATCATCAACATTTCTCCAGTCCATCATGTTCCCCTGGTTGCATAGTGCATGTTATATGATATCCTACAAAGAGGGATGGCAATGACCTGCATGGACAATTTGCTATCTGAGTCAATCATTTTGTAACGGGCATCAGAAGAACTTATAGTAACTATTAAGTCAGTTAGTAAATTAGAAGAATAAGCTATTATACCTAAATTGATTTTTCTCTTCTTTCTTTTCCTTCCCTTCAATTGTCTATAAGTACATTATTTGTAATTATACCTCACTACAGATTGACATTGAGTAACCAAAGAAATTTCACCACCAAATCCATCATCTGGCACATTATCACCACATTTCACATATGGGAGCAATAGATACAGAAATCATTAAATAAAATGGTGTTGCTCTTAAAAAAGGCTAAATTTATTTATTTTTAAGAAACACTAGATTCATTTTGAAGAGAAAAAATATACAGCTAAGAATAATACATTTTCCCATCCCTTCTGATGAGGGTTTGACCCTCATATGTTTTTGTTTGATTATTTGTCAATGACCCTTATATGACTGTAGAAAGCTGTAGTTAGGATGGATTTGCTACTACATTTCCCATCTATAATGTATTTATTATGCTTTCCTAACTTACTATATAATTGGAGAGATGGATAAATAGCATTCCTCTAGAGGCCAGCTATTATTTGGAGTTACTTGTGCAGTTCATATTCTAACTCCCATTCTGTAGGTTTGAGGTAACTATTCTAGTTACTATTGTTTTGTACGAAAACACTTCAAAATATCAGGTTGAAAATCTCAACAATTACGTTATCACTTCTGATAGTTTCTGTGGGTCAGGAAGTCAGGAAGGATTTATATGGGAGATTCTAGCTTGGAGTCTCTCATGTAATTGCAGCCAGACAGTGGCTAAAGCCAGAGAGTGGTGGGCTGGAGCAGAGGATGTTGGCCAGGCATCTCTCTCTCTCTCTCTTCTTGCAATTTCACTACTTCTCCACATGGAGAGTTAACCTAGGCTAATTTCAGTTTCCTAACAGTATGGCAGCCTTGGAGCTGTTAGACTGCTTTACAGAGTGTCTAATGATTCAGCAATCCCACTTGGTATATATTTGATAAAAAGAAAAAGCACTAATTTGGAAAGATACATGCATGCTGATATTCATAGCAATATTATTTACAATTGCCAAGATATGGATGCAATCCAAGCATCCATCAACAGATGACTAGATAAAGAAGATGTGGTGTGTGTATTCCATACACAATGGAATACTACTCAGCCATTAAAAAAGAATGAACTTTTGCCATATGCAACAACATGGATGAACTTGGAGAGTATTATGCTAAGTGAAATAAGTCAGACAGAGTGAGTGAGTGAGTGAAGTCGCTCAGTCGTGTCCGACTCTTTGCAACCCCGTGAACTGTAGCCCACCAGGCTCCTCCATCCTTGGGATTCTCCAGGCAAGAATACTGGAGTGGGTTGCCATTTCCTTCTCCAGGGGAACTTTCCAATCCAGGGATCGAACCCAGGTCTCCCGCATTGCAGGCAGATGCTTTAACCTCTGAGCCACCAGGGAAGCCCAAAAAGACACAGAGAAAGAAAAATACTGTATGAGATCACTTATATGTGAAATCTAAAAAATACAATAAACTAGTGAAGCAGATTCACAGATAAAGGGACTAGTGGTTACCAGTGGGGAGAGGGAAGTGTCAAGGGACAATATAGGGATGTGAAAAAAATGAAAGGATTATTATGAGATCTTATTAAATCATGTGTGTGAAACTTTTGAAAATTGTTAAGTGCCATACAACTTGAAGAAACTTTCATTCAATTAAAAAATTAAATTAAAAAAGAGTGATTGTTTCAGAAAACAAGAAAAAAATGGCATCATCTTTTAAGAATCTAGCCTCAGAAATTTTACTGGACTATTTCTGCTTTGTTACTTGTTGCAAGCAAGTCACAAACTCAGGCAGATTTATGGGGGGAGAGGAACTAGCTGTACATCTTGATGGAGAAGTGGCAATTTTCTAAAGAGAATGAGGATTGGGAGCTCTCATTGCAATCATCTTTGGAAAATACTATCTACTAAACCTCCTATGATCACAACTTTCCCTCTCTTTTATTCTTCTCTAAGTACATGGTTTTTTTCATACTATTCATGGAAATGCAAAAGGGCAAAATAGTTACCTGAGGAGACCTTACAAATAGCTGAGAAAAGAAGAGAAGTGAAAGGCAAAGGAGAAAAGGAAATATATACCCATTTGAATGCAAAACTTCAAAGAATAGCAAGGAGAGATAAGAAAACCTTCCTCAGTGATCAATGCAAAGAAATAGAGGAAAGCAATAGAATGGGAAAGACTAGAGATTTCTTCAAGAAAATTAGAGATACCAAGGGAATATTTCTTGCAAAGAAAAGAAGAGAAGTGAAAGGCAAAGGAGAAAAGGAAATATATACCCATTTGAATGCAAAACTTCAAAGAATAGCAAGGAGAGATAAGAAAACCTTCCTCAGTGATCAATGCAAAGAAATAGAGGAAAGCAATAGAATGGGAAAGACTAGAGATTTCTTCAAGAAAATTAGAGATACCAAGGGAATATTTCTTGCAAAGATGGGCTCAATAAAGGACAGAAATTGTATGGACCTTGCAAAAGCAGAAGATAATAAGAAGAGGCAGCAAGAAAGAACTATACAAAAGAACTATACAAAAAAGAACTATACAAAAGAAGAACTATACAAAAGAGATTTTCATGACTCAGATAACCACAGTGGTGTGATCACTCACTGAGAGCCAGACATCCTGGAATGTGAAGTCAAGTGGGCCTTAGGCAGCATCTCTATGAATAAAGCAGTGGAGGTAATGGAATTGCAATTGAGCTATTTCAAATCCTGAAAGATGATGCTGTGAAAGTGCTGCACTCAATATGCCAGCAAATTTGGAAAACTCAGCAAGGGCCACAGGACTGGAAAAGGTCAGTTTTCATTCCAATCCCAAGACAGCAATGCCAAAGAATGTTCAAACTACCGCACAACTGCACTCATCTCAGATGCTAGAAAGTAATGCTCAAAATCCTCCAAAAGTAATACCAGTCTTCAATAGTACATGAACCGTTAACTTTCTGATATTCAAGCTGGATTTAGAAAAGATAGAAAAACCAGAGATCAAATTACCAATATCCGTTGGTTCATAGAAAAGGCAAGAGAGTTCCAGAAAAACATCCACTTCTGCTTTAATGATTATGCCAAAGCCTTTGACTGTGTGGATCACAAACTGTGGAAAATTCTTAAAGAGATAGGAATACCAGACTACCTTACCTGACTCCTGAGAAAGAGGGATGGGGTGGGGTGGGAGGTGGGAGGGGGGCTCAGGATGGGGAACACATGTACACTCATGGCTGATTCATGTCAATGTATGGCAAAACCACTACAATATTGTAAAGTAAGTAGTACCCAATTAAAATAAATTTTAAAAAGTAAATAAAACAAAAAAGAAGCAAAAGTTAGAACTGGACATGGAACAACAGCTGCTGCTGCTACTAAGTCGCTCCAGTCGTGTCCGACTCTGTGCGACCCCATAGACGGCAGCCCACCAGGCTCCGCCATCCCTGGAATTCTCCAGGCAAGAACACTGGAGTGGGTTGCCATTTCCTTCTCCAATGCATGAAAGTGAAAAGTGAAAGTGAAGTCACTCAGTTGTGCCCGACTCTTCACAACCCCATGGACTGCAGCCTACCAGGCTCCTCTGTCCATGGGCTTTTCCAGGCAAGAGTACTGGAGTGGGTGGAACAACAGAGTGGTTACAAATTGGAAAAGGAGTATGTCAAGGCTGTATATTGTCACCCTGATTATTTAACTCATATGCAGAGTACTTCATGCGAAATGCCCAGCTGGATGAAGCACAAGCTGGAATCAGAATTGCCGGGAGAAATATCAATAACCTCAGATATGTAGATGACACCACCCTTATGGCAGAAAGTGAAGAAGAACTAAAGAGCCTCTTCATGAAAGTGAAAGAGGAGAGTGAAAAAGTTGGCTTAAAACTCAACATTCAGAAAACTAAGATCATGATATCCAGTCCCATCACTTCATGGCAAATAGGTGGGGAAACAATGGAAACAGTGAGACTTTATTTTTTCAGGTTCCAAAATCATTGTAGTTGGTGACTGCAGTCATGAAATTAAAAGACGCTTGCTCCTTGGAAGAAAAGCTATGACCAACCTAGACAGCATATTAAAAAGCAGAGACATTACTTTGCTGACAAAGGTCCATCTAGTCAAACTATGGTTTTTCCAGTAGTCATGTATGGATGTAAGAGTTGGACTATAAAGAAAGCTGATAGTCGAAGAATTGATGCTTTTGAACTGTGGTGTTGGAGAAGACACTTGAGAGTCCCTTGGACTGCAAGGAGATCCAACCAGTCCATCCTAAAGGAAATTAGTCCTGAATATTCATTGGAAGGACTGATGCTAAAGCTGAAACTCCAATTCTTTGGCCACCTGATGCGAAGAACCAACTCTTTTGAAAAGACCCTGATGTTGGGAAAGATTGAAGGTGGTAGAGAAGGGGACACAGAGGATGAGACGGTTGGATGGCATCACCGACTCAATGGAAATGAGTTTGAGTCAACCCCGGGAGTTGGTGATGGACAGGGAGGCCTGGCGTGCTGCAATCCATGGGGTCGCAAAGCGTCAGACATGACTGAGCAAAGGAACTGAACTGAACCCAAAGAAGAGAAAGTCGCCTTGCTGTTTGGAGCAACAGCTTGTCCTCTTCACCATGTTATTTGCCATATCTCCCTGGTAACATTTATTTTCTCTTTCTCTTTCTCTCTCTCGATGGGAAAAGAAGGTTGAAATACATTATATATGCTATAAATATATATATGTAAGTTAGAATTTATGAAATAAGATTGTATTTCTACTTATTTAATAGACTATTTAACTGCTTTGATTAAAACTTCAGGGTGGGACGAATTGAGAGAATAGCATGGAAACAAATACATTACCATATGTAAAATAGATAGCAAGTGGGAATTGTTCTCTGACACAGGGAGCTCAACCTAGTGCTCTGTGACAACCAAGAGGGGCGAGATGGGAGGGAGATGGGAGGGGAGTTCAGGAGGAAGGGAACATCATGTGGATGTATGGCAGAAACCAACACAATATTGTAAAGCAATTATCCTCCAATTTAAAACAAACAAGCAAACAAACTACAGGCTCCTTGATTGATAGAAAATTCTCTCATTTTGCTTTTAGCTATTTAGCATAATGCGTTTAGCTATTTTTTTTTTTCCAGGATACTGGCCAGGATGATTTTCCAAAACTGAATTTTTAAAAGGCCAGTATTTTATGCATAAAACACAGCATTAGGCATTAAAAAATAGATTGGCAGAAAAAAATCATATTATCTCCTGTGTCCAAGACTTATGGTTGGAGTATATGAGATTAAGATCATCCTCATCACCATCCATCATTCTCTGTTATTCCTTGAGCAATTAGTACCCACCAGGTTCCATGCTAGGTGCTGCCTGCTTTTATTACAGCAGAACTCAGCCCAAGATATCCTGTTGTTCACAATGCCTTGTCAGCCACAACCTTCTTCGTGTTTCAGATCTCATGCAGTGTACTTTCACTACAGCTTTCCATGACTGAGAACAGATGTTATTATAAAGATCCCCCAAAGGCAAATCAGAAGAATCAGTCTTTATACTGTAGTGTATAGTGACACATTCAGGATTCTAGAATTGGCCATGGGAAGTTCTGTTTGGGGTGAATCAAACTTATCTGGAGCCTTGGTTTCATGACCCTATTTTTTTTTTTTTTTGCCATTTTTTTGTACATGTTGTACAGGCAATTTATGTAAAATGCCCCTCTTTCCTCATGTGACATTTGTTTCAAAGACCATTTCTCACTGTGGCATAACATAGTGACCAGCATGACGGTGTGATGTACATCTGTTCGGGTACTGATCTGAACACTGTGGACCTTTTGCAGAGAGTTTATCCCAAAGCAATGGCTTTTGCCATCAGATATTTATCTGTTCTTCCTGGGTAGCTCTGCCAGAGATGATGCTATCATGATAAAGAAAATATATCCATAAGTTTCAGCACAAGTCACTTAGCAGGATGACAGGTATTATCTGGGCCTTGTTTTCTGTCTTTGGGGGTTTTGATGATCAGACCAAAGCAAAGTGAAAAGTGAAGTCGCTCAGTCATGTCCAACTCTTTATGACCCCATGGACTGTAGCCTATCAGGCTCCTCCGTCCATGGGATTTTCCAGGCAAGAGTGCTGGAGTGGATTGCCATTTACTTCTCCAGGGGATCATCCCAACCCAGGAATCGAACCCGGGTCTCCCACATTGCAGGCAGATGCTTTACGATCTGAGCCACCAGGGAAGTCAAGCAAAGTGAAGCTTGAGAAATTCAACTGAGCAATTGATACAGAATTTCCTGCCTGAACCAGTTTTTCAGTCATCAACCTTTGGAATCTTAGTTCTTTTGTTTTTGTCACCAAAAAGTATTATAGTATGGAGAGTTATATTCAATTTTTAAAAGTATTTAAAAAAATGATCACAGATCTTATGAGTTACGATCTTTGAATGTCAACTTAGGCTATTGCTGAAAAGAAGATAAAAAATAGAATTCAAGAATCTAGTCAGAATCAGTTCTAGTAAATGTACACTTCACCAACCCTCAACACTACCCACCTCCAACTCTTGGTATGACTACATAGAGGTGGCGATAAAATTGCACATATAGCTAAACTTTTGAAAAATTTCCTACATATCAGCTCACTTATGGGAACCAACATCTTTAATAGGTCCATGAACATGACAGCAAAGTCACACCTATTGTTGACTCTGACATAAAGAGCTAAATAGAATAGCCAATGAGTATCAATTGCACAATGAATTATGTTGGAAATATTGTTGTAAATTCTCTGAGTCTTACATGGACTAACAATTCTTTTGAATTAAGTACAATATTGTACCTCTAGGGTTAGCATCGGAGAAGTTAATGGCAACCCACTCCAGTACTCTTGCCTGGAAAATCCCATGGGCAGAGGAGCCTGGTGGGCTGCAGTCCATGGGGTCGCTAAGAGTTGGACATGACTGAGCGACTTCCCTTTCACTTTTCACTTTCATGCACTGGAGAAGGAAATGGCAACCCACTCCAGTGTTCTTGCCTGGAGAATCCTAGGGACAGGGGAGCCTGGTGGGCTGCCGTCTATGGGGTCGCATAGAGTCGGACATGACTGAAGCGACTTAGCAGCAGCAGGGTTAGCATAACATATACGATTTCTTTCAAAATAGACTACCATTACTGCAGATGATTTTGGATATTCCATGAAAAGTAGATTACTTCTGCCTGAAGTTAGAGCTTTACCTACTGATTGTTAAGACCTGTTGGATTTCATATGGTTGATTTCTGGGACTCTTGATGCATACTCTTTCCTACACACCCTCTGACAACTCCAATAATTTTAGGCAAATAGTGGCAGTAGTAGTTCATGTTTTTCATCTTGAATTTTAGGTTATATGTAAGAATATGGGGCTCAGCTTGGTGTTTAATTATACTCTTTACTTAAGCAACCAACCTAATATCCACAATATCAAAGCATAGTGGCAAATCACAAACTGGACTCATTTTAATGTATTATAGTCTACGTCAGAGATCTAGCTAGTAGAGTTTATGGGTAAGGAATCAAACAGACCACTGTAGAATGAGAAAATAAAAATTCTGCAGCTTTAGGGACAAAAAGAATTGGAACTATAGAAGACACATGAGGTAAGATGCAAAGACATATAGGACTCTTAACAGATTTATTTCTTCCACAGTCTGAAGTAGGCAAGGAAAAAAAATAGATCTGATCCAACATCACAGTACCTGAGGGCAGGTGTAGTACTTGAGGGTTGTTAAGGTAGAGCTTGTTGGTGACATTTTGAAAATTATTTAAGATACAAATAAATTAAAATTGAAGTGACTTCAAAAGAATGTAATTAGAGCAACATTAACATTTGTTCTTGTTTTCCCTCTTTCAATCTAAGGTGTTTTATTTTAATACAGACAAAAATTCAATGCAATATGAAAATCACTTAATTCTATCTAGTATCATTTATTACACAGAGGATTTGGCTACCTTTCCTTATCCAGGAATTATTGCCTCACTGTGTACCACCACTACACAGTGGATAGGATGGCAGCTGTTACCATGGCAGCTTGGGATTTGCAGAAATTTCTCACAAAAGAGAAAAACGGGTTAGAGATTCAGGGGAGGAAGTGTTTCATATACTATTTGTACCTGAAAAATCAATGATGTTCCACAAAAACACAAAAGAATGGCAAGTAGGATTTCAAGTTAAAGATGGCAGATTGCAAAAAATATAGCTTTTGATATCTCCTAAAAGCTAAAGGGATGTTTTAAAAGGCATAAACATCCCCTGGAGAAGGGAAAGGCTACCCACTCCATTATTCTAGCCTAGAGAATCCCATGGTGTCGCAAAGTGTTGGCACAACTGAGCAACTTTCACTTTCTTTCTTTTACTACGGTCAAAAGTAAACATGAATGGTTCCCTGAGCAGTAAATTTTGAGAAGCTGGAAATCTTATGAGTAAGTAATACTTGATGTAGAAACCCCAAGAAAACCTAATCCTAAACTGACAATGGAGAAAGAGAAAAAATGAACTTGCATTGTCAAATTTTACATTAAAAAACAGATCTAATAAATCCTCTTTTCTTCTCGATGTACTGGAAAACCAGTCTTTCCATACCTTGACAGAAGATTAGGAATTTATATTCTGTAGAGGGTAAAATAGAGGCTCTGGGCAGGGGTCACCAGTCACAATTGATGGTTGCATACCATATTGAAAACAGAAACATTAGTTAGATATTGAGATCCCCAGTGCTCTCTTGCCACTCATTTCTCATGACATCATTATTCAGGCAGCAAATCTGAAGTGCTTTTTGGTGAATCTAAGCAACATAACAGGAAGACCTAAAAAATACTGAAATGAAGGATTCTCTAAAGAAATGACTCAGCCAGAATACCCTACAATGAAATATGCAGGCTCAGAGTTTATAGCTGGCTTTTCAATTTCTCATCCTTCAACATAAACAGAGAGCAAATGATGACTAGAGATTTGAGGAAAGTCTCATATGAATGACAGAGATAAAAACAACCAACAAACCCCTATACAAAAGTTGAACAAAAGGAACTGGGGAGAAATAGACTATGCAGTTGAGATAGAAAAAAGAAAAGATACATGAAACAATAACAAATCTTAAACACATATCCCATTTATAGATTAAGAAAGATATCTCAGAAATTTAAAAACATAGCAAAAATGAAAACAATCAAAAGAGTAGAATGCTTTAAAGACAATGTCACTAGAAATCTTCAGAATGTAGAGTAAAAAGACAAAGTGATAGGAAAGGGAGAGAAAGGATAAGTGGAATTAGAGAATCACATGAACTTGGGCAAACTCTGAGAGGTGATGAGGGGCAGGGAGGCCTGGCATGCTGTAGTGCATGGGGTCACAGAGTTGGACACAACTTGGTGACTGAAACAATATAGAAGTCCAACATGAAAATAATGAGTTTCAGAAAAATAACAGAGAAAATGTAGTGAAGAAAATCAAAGTAATTATTCAAGAAAAAAATCCCATTTCCAAAGACATCAACCCACAGATACTTAGAACAAAAAGAAGATCCTACTTGCTTTCAGAGAGAATAAACTGTATTCGGAATGGCAAAAATTTTCTCAGTTGCAATATTGGAAACCAGAAGGCAACAGAACAAACTTTCAATATGTTACAAAGAAAATATTTTCAACCTGGAATGCTATACATAACCAAACAAATGTGAAAACACATTTTCAAACTTGAAAAATCTCAAAAAATACCTCTCTTTCCATGTACACTTTTCCAGAAAATAACTGGGACATATCTTCTACCAAAATGGAGGAATAAACCAAGAAGGAAGAAGGCTGGTAATAAAAGTTACATGGGTTCCAACTTAGAAGAGAGGTGTAGGGAATTCCCAGAATGATGGTGACAGGCAGACTCAGCACACTTTACTCTAAAGGCCACAGGAGATGTGTTTGCCAAGAACATGAAATTAATAGAAAACTTGATGTATCCAAATGTATTAAAGGAGATTTTNCCTGGTGGGCTGCCGTCTATGGGGTCACACAGAGTCGGACACGACTGAAGCGACTTAGCAGCAGAAGCAGCAGCAGCAGCAGCAGCAGAAACCACAAGAAGTTTCTGGATCCTACTGGACCATGTAATCCATGACAGTGGATGATAACTGATGAAGGCAGCAAGACAGATGACCTCCACATGACCCCGAAGGACGGGGCATCCCTCACCAGGCTGCAGGCTGGGGACAGAGCCAGAAATTAAGTTTATTTATTAAAAAATTGATTATTTTGCACACCTGAATCAGTGGACAGAGATTAATGTCCACTCTCTGCACATTTCCTGGGGCCAAACGTCTCAGATCATTATGTGCTCATGAGGAGCCGTAGCTTTATTTAATTGCATTTGTTCATTCTCTGTAATTGGATAATATTTCCTATGAGCACACATTTAAATAATTATTCAACTAAAACAGAGTTGGCCTGGTGAAGGGGCTTTGAAATCAGAAGACTCCAGTAATATATGATCCCTCAGTACGAGATTTAGATTTGAATTTCATCATGACTTAGCAGAAATCTGAGCAGATGTATTGTGCGTATCTAACTGTGGGTGGAGTTATGTGCAGAAAATGCTTTTTCCAATCATGAAAAGTGTTATCGAGCTCCTGTCATAGAACGCTAGGTCCTAAGTTTTAGAAGAATACCTTAGAGTTTCTCCCTGTATTTCTTTCTTTGCTTAAAGCTATCTGAGATTTTAGTCCTTGTATTAAACTTTGAGTTACCTTGAAAAGGAGAAGTTAGAGGAATATTTCTGGAAATAGGGACTGTGGCTGGCCCTCGCTTTCAGGACAAAGTCTTGATTTCAGAAGGGTGGACTCCTTGTCCTAGGAGAATGGACTTTCCCACTAAGGTGATGCACTCGTTTGATTTGAGTTGAGACCTGGAGCCACAGTGGTGATGCCTGAGCTCCTGCACTGGGATCTGAGTGACTGCTCCTTTCCCATATATGTAGTTGGTTTTGGCTTCCCTGATGGCTCAGTTGTAAAAACCCACCTGCCAGTGCAGGAGATGCAAGACACATAGGTTCGATCCCTGGGTCGGAAGGAGCAGGCAGCCCACTCCAGTGTTCTTGCCTGTTTCCATCGACAGAGGAGCCTGGCAGGCTACAGTCCATGGGGATGCAAAGAGTCATCATGAATGACTGAACACACACACACAGTTGGTTTTGGTTAGTATTTGGAAATTGATTTCACTATTGTGGATCACAGTGCAGGGCGGAAGTCAATCCCTCATTTGTTCCCCATCGACAGTCTGCAACATTTCACAGTCATGGTCGGTATCACTGTTTGTGGGAGAGAGTGGCTAAAACACCTGCGTGATTTCTGTCCACCGAGACCTTCAGCTGCTTGCAAGCCTACCTTGACAAGGTCCTTCTCCTCACCTCTTGGACCACCTTTATATGGGACTTCTGCTGTCATTGGTTTTGTTGGGTCATGGTTATGCTGGGTGCGTGAAGCCCTGCTGCAGTTCATCTTGGAGGATTTTCCTTACATGTGTGAACCATGGTTCCTTCACTTAACCCACAGCACTTGTAAGGGCATCATCCACCTTCTGTGTAGGTTCTGCTCAGAAGGCTTGATGGAGCACACCCAGGCTTGTTGATGTAGGTCTGAAAGGACATGTCTGATGTCTATTTTCTGAGTCATACAAAGGCCACTTCTAAGATAGGCATGGGTCTCAGAGTTTACCTTTGTACAGGGGAGTGTGAGAGTTTTGTGAATTACCGCTGTGAACAGAAAGACTTAATGCCTGTATTTGCAGTCTGTTGTGAAATGAAGGATTTTGAATATATCCAAGCAGGAGTCCCCAGCCTCTGGGATCTACTGCCTGATGATCCTAGGTGGAGTTAATATAATAATAATAGAAATAAAGTGCACAATAAATCTAATGCACTTGAATCATCCCGAGACCAACTCCCCTTCCCTGGTCTGTGGACAACCTGTCTTCCATAAAACTGGTCCCTGGTGCCGAAAAGGTTGGGGACTGTTGTCCAAAGACCTGGACTGCTTTAGAGCAGCCTTAAGCCTCTACTTTAGTGATGCAGCTGACATTTCTTAAGAAAAGACAATCAGTCTTGCTTTAGAACCTGAAACCAGAGCCATGCTGGGACTTCACAGGGACCTCTGTCTCTTTTACTTTCTGTTTTCTTTGACCTGTGGATTAAGATAAAACAGATGTTTAGTCTTAATTTCATTCACTGACTTGATAGACAACATCACAAACCAGGGGACCCAGTAATACTTCAGATCCCACAGAGGAGCTGGTCAGTGAGAATGAAGCCCCTGATTCTGATGTAACAGTGCTGGGGAGACACATAGGAGCAGGGAGGGATAGGCTTAGGGAGAGGAGGAGAGGAGTCAGGAGAGGCTAAGGATTGCTCAGGAAACAAACTAACCTTGCAGTCTCAGTGGGTTGATGCAGTGAAGAATCATTTCCTGATCATGCATAATGTGTTGCAGACCCTGATGCTCTATAGGGCAGTTCTGTTCGGTCCTACGCAGCAATTTAAGAATCCCACCTGCTGCTTTTGAGCATTTCTGTGTATCAGCACATGGATTCCATCGCACAGTGACAGGGAAAGACAGAGCCAGGGGGTTGAGTGGAAGCTTCTCCCTGCCTTTTCCTGGAAGGGACTTGTGGTACCTCTACATAGAGTTCACTGGCCAGAATTACTCATTGACCCGGCTTCCCAAGGCAGGAGACACAAGAGGTGTGAGTTCAATCCCTGGATTGGGAAGTTTCCATGGAGGAGGGCACAGTAACCCACTACAGTATACTTGTCTGGAGAATCCCATGAACAGAGCAGCCTGGTGGGCTACAGCGTGTGGGGCTGCACAGAGTCGAACACAACTGAAGCAACTTAGCACACACATTCACTGACCCTGCCTAACGGCAAGGAGGCTGGGCAGAGTAGTTTCCCAGGAATGAGCATAGACCCTGCTACTTGTGACCTATCCGTCGCAAGTGATGCTTACCCTGTGGACCGTACATGATAAAAGGACGGAGGCTCGTGTCTGGAGGTGGGGCTGCTGTGACTGGCATTTCCCCACATGCTTCTCCTTTTCTCCCCGGGAGGGACCATACTGCCAGTTTAGTATTGCCAACACGTGATGCACACCTTGAAAGGGTGATCAGCTATACCTCTCCCTGAAAACTTTTGCCGCAGGACTCAGGTTGAGAGAGGAGGGAGCAGGGGAAAGCCAGGGGGACAGTTGGCACCATTCTTCTTTGTCTCCTGCACCTAGCCAGTTCTTTTCCTATTCCAGAGACTCATTGGAACCCAGTTGCTTAGATCAGTGTGGAGGGATATGCAGGATTTTGAGAGGCTGCTGCTGATTCCTCCATTGTATTTAGGAGCCATCTGGAAGAAGCCTTAAGGCTAAGGCAGATGTGCTTTTTCCCTAGCCTTTGAGAGCTATCCCTAGGGAGCATGCATGTGCATGCACACAAACATATACACACATATAGACACACATACAAATACATAGACACACACACAGACACACACATACACACAGACACACATACACATACACACAGACCACACATACACACAAATACACAGATACACATACAGACACACACACAGTCGCACATACATGCAATCACACGTACACATGCAGACACACAAATACACACATACAGACATACACACAGACCACAGACACAGACACATACACTTATACACATACACAGAAACACATACACATGTACACACAAATAGACATATACACACAAATACACACATACACACACAAATACACAGACACACATGGCAGACCCACACGTGCATATACACACAGACACACAAATGCACACATACACACACAGAAGCAAGTACACACACACACAGACGCACACATAGACATAGACACAGGGAGACTATAAATCACTTTTCTCATTGGTGCTAAATTAACTTTTAAGACTCTTGAATTCCGGAATCAGCTGCGATCAGGATCCTGAGTGGCAAGAGGCTGAGCCCTGTTCTTGGCTTTGATAAGTACAAATTGCATTTTTTGTGAGATTTAATGTATGAATTAATAGAGGCATCGGTGGTTCCCAAATGCTGGCCTGTGGACTGGCTGAATCAGAATCACCTGGGACATCTGGTTAAATACATATTCCCAGACCTCAGCTCAAACCTGCTGAATTGGAATCCCTGGAGGGAGGCATAGGAGTTTTTCCTTGAATGAGCTCTCTAGGTCGTTTAGATGCTTAGACAGGTCTTGGAATCTCTGCGGCTGTGGAAATAGCACAGAGAGTTTCGATATCTGCTCCCTGGGTTCCAATCTTGCTCTGATATTGCTGTGCGGAGTAGATAAGTTGCTCAACATTCCTTTTTTTTTTTTTTTTTGAATCCTATCTTTTTAAAACACTTATTTTATATTGAAGTATCAGTTCTGTTCAGTCGCTCAGTTGTGACTCTTTGTGACCCCATGGATTTCAGCATGTCAGGCTTCCCTGTCCATCACCAACTCCCAGACCATGCTTAAATTCATGTCCATTGAGTCTGTGATGTCATCCAGCCATTTCATCCTCTGTCATCCCCCTCTCCTCCTGCCTTCAATCTTTCCCAGCATCAGGGTCTTTCCTAATGAGTCAGTTTTTCAAATGAGGTGGCCAAAATATTGGAGCTTCAGCTTCAACATTAGTCCTTCCAATGAATATTCAGGACTAATTTCCTTTATGATTGATGGGTTTGATCTCCTTGCAGTCCAAGGGACTCTCAAGAGTCTTCTCCAACACCACAGTTCAAANCTCTGCCTTCTCAGTGTGTGCTTCAGCTAGCAAACTGCTTTCTGTAATATTTTTTCCCCATAGGAATGAGGTGAGGCTTAGGAACTAAAGGTATAAAAACATAATAAAAATTCAATTTTCTGGAGCATTCAAGCTGTATAAATAAACAAAACCCCATGATGATTTATCATTAAGGTCTGAAACGTCCTTTATCATCTCCTCTAGTGTACCTACAGTCTACAGTCCTGTTCTGGGAAACCATGGCATATTCTTAAAAATCAACTACTGTTGCTAATCAGGAAAGCAGCCAGCAACACAGACTCTGCCACTCATGTGAAAAATAAGGTTGGATCTGAAATGCTTCTGGTCAGCTTCAATACTGCAGTAATTAGATGCAGCCAAATAAAAATCAGACATAAAAAAAAGAAATGATTTTCTTGATTTTTCTTCAGTCTTATTAGGCACTAGAACTCCCAAGAGAGAGAGGTGACAATTTGCAGTTCAGTTAACAGGTAGGACAATGCATTTGAAATAGCAGTCCCCTAGAGAATTATCAAGCACAGACGGCAAGGGGAACTGAAAAAATTCATCAGGGAAAATGGGGGAAAACATAAAAAAAAATCTCCTCTTGACTCTTCTCTACTTGCCAAACCTAGTTCCCATTGGAAAGTACCATTAAAATAAAGAGAAAGGCTTATCCTTATCATTTTAGTGTGTATTTGCATTCGAAATAGATTTTATCTAAATCCCATTTACATTTTTTGTAATCATTTTCATATTTGACCTCTGTACATTCAGAACATTTTAGTTCTTAAGAGGGACAAGAAAAACTTAGAGGTTCTAAATGAGAACTAAGGAGATTACTAACAGAGTCAAAATGGTAAAGGCTATTCAGGCTAGAGAAAGAGCTGACAGAGGGGCAACTGAATGTTGGTCTTCAAAGAAACAGTCAACTTGGGAATGCTGCAAACAAGGAACAGAGAAGATATCAGAGAGATTTCTGATCAGCAAAGGTCATTAGCATTTGGAATATTTCACTACAGAGGTTGTGCAATTTCTTATTTTTTTTTAGCCTTCAGCAACATGATGAGTGTGCACTTTATAGAAGATTTCACATGGCTTTTGGGTTTCCCTGGTGACTCAGATGGTAAAGAGCCTGCCTGCAATGCAGGGGACCTGGGTTAGAATGATCCCCTGGAGAAGGGAATGGCAACCCACTCCAGTATTCTTGCCTGGAGAATTCCATGGACAGAGAAGCCTGGTGGGCTACAGTCCTTTGGGTCACAAAGAGTTGGACACGACTGAGTGACTAACACAGTTTTTAGTAAGTTAGGGAAATTAATCATATGGCTTTTCTTAAGGTCTTTTTCAGGACTTCCCTGGTGGTTTAGACGGTTAAGCGTCTGTTTACAATGTGGGAGACTCGGGTTCTATCCCTGGGTCAGGAGATCAGCTGGAGAAGGAAATGGCAATCCACTCCAGTACTCTTGCCTGGAAAATCCCATGGACAGAGGAGCCTGGTAGGCTACAGTCCATGGGGTCGCAAAGAGTCAGACACGACTGAGCAACTTCAATTTCTTTCATAAGAGTTTCTAATTGTTTCCTCATTTTTAATTATTTATTGAATACCTATCATAGGCCAAATACTGTGCTAGGCTCTGGAGAAGACAACAGTGAACAAGAAAAACCATCTCCATACCCCTGAAGCTAATTTAATGATTCCACCATGCTCTATGAAGGACTGGGCTATGTAATCTCTGATATTCTTTGAATTTGAAAATTCAAGAATAGATTGGCAAGATCATTTCTTGTCAATGGCAGAGGGAGAAGCATAATCCACAGTCAGTTCTGAAGCTAACCAATAGGTAGATTTTTTATTCACTGTAATTTCTTATTTTCTTGACTTCTTTGTCCAAAAAAGTCAATGCTTAGAAACTTGGCCATTTTTAATCTCTTCAGCTGTGACATTTAGAAAGCTAAAGCAACTGTATTTTCGAAAGCATTTAATGATTATGAATTTATCCCACAAGCCTGGAAGTATGTGCCTCTTGGAAGCCACTGACAAATGTTTCTCAAAACCATCTCCTCAGCACAGGAAGAGTATTTGCATAAAGCAGACTTCTACAGTGACAGCACATGCTGTAGTTGCTGGGAACTATATCGCTCTTCAAACTCCTGCTTCTGATAAGGATTCTGTTGAAAACAGTTCAGAAGGAGGAAAGCAGACACGAGTGCTAACAATCTGTTCATGTAACTCAAAACAAGCAAGGCAGGATGTTGCTTGTTCAGAAGTCAGACAGATGTCCCTGATGTTGTCTAGAGAGCAGAATTTGGGGGCATTCAGGTCACTTTAAATGTCTGCTCTGATAAGGCTGGTCCTCACCTTTTTCCTTTGTCTTCCTCACTGAGAGGTCTTGGGAAAGCTGACACTGGGAACTTGGGAGAGAAACCAAGGTTTCCTGGTTCTCTTCCTCACAAAATGGGTTGCATCCAAGACGGAATCATAATGAAATAAGAAACATGGGGCTGTCCTTCAGAGAGATCCTCTTCTAGGGGATGAATGTTCACTCAATAAGAGGCCCTTCTTTGGGTAAACAAATGCTATCCTGCCCTCTTTGTCTCAAAATCAAAGCGAAAATTCAGTTAATAATAACTGTCATAGATTTGCCTCCATCATATGTATACTGAGAAACTATGCAAAGAAACCAGTCTGCTAAGGGGTAGTCAAGGAGAGGGTAGGGAACTCCATCCCCTTGTCACACAAGGGACTCTTAGGTAGTGAGTAAAAACTTGTTAGCTCAGGAGCCAAATTGCTTGAGTTCAATTTTTAGTGTTGCCACTTATGAGTATGCTACCTGGGATACTCAGTATGCTACTGAGACACCAAGTGTCTCAGTTTCCAAGTGTCTCTGTTTCCTCATTTGTAGAGCAAAGATAATACTATGTTTTGGGTTGAATTGTCTCTCCCTTCCTTCAAAATTAATTAGGCGAGGTTCTAACCCCCAGTACATCAGGATGCAACCTTATTTGGAAATAAGATCTTTAAAGAGGTAATTAAGTTAAAATGAGCCCAGTAGAATGGGTCCTATTCCAGTATGACTTTTGGCCTTGTAAGAAGAGGAGGAAATACCGGGGATGCACATGCATAGAGGAAAGGCAGCAAGAAGGTAGCCTTCAACAAGCCAAGGAGAGAGCTGCAGAGGAAGCCAACACTGCCAGCACCTAGAACTCAGACCTCCAGTCTCCAGAACTTCAAGAAAATTAATTTCTATTGTTTTAGTCACCCACTCTGTTGTGTTTTGTCATGGGAGCCCTAACAAACTACTATGTAGTTCTTATTCTTGTAAGGGTGCTATGAGAATTAAATTAGTTAATCCATGTCAAATGCCCCAAATTAAGGCTGGCACCTAGTTAACACTTGTGATGAGAAAAAGAACTTTTGAGGAAAACAAAAACCCAAAAAACAAAAAAACAACTTTTGTTTTTCTGACTTGCTACACAGGAATTTTACAGTAGGCAATCCTGTTCACACCCAGAGTCTGGACATTTAGATAAGGACTTGAGTTTAGGATGGACGCCATAAGTCTCCTGTTTGCTTTTCCTGTGCTTTAAAACAACCACGCTTAAAGCTAAGCCTGCAAAAAGACACTGAGCTCGGCCCCAAGCACCTTATAAGTAATAGGTACTTGCTGCCCTGCTCTCTATCTCCTACTGGCTTGTGACCCGAGTTGGAGGACTGCCCTTCCCCTGGCTCATTGTGCTGACAACAACCCCCAACCCCGGATCTGCAAGCAATAATAAATTTTGCCATTTGACTCCCTTTGTGTTGACTTCCTTTGTGTTTGTATTGATTGAAACTGTGCCTTCAATCAAACTGACCCCATGGGTTTCAGGTCTCCAAAGTGAGAGGTAGGATGCAGAGGGAGCTCCCTGGCGCCCCCATGTGATAGCTGGTGCCCCCTCATCCAGCAGGTCACAATCTGCATATTCTTCATGCAATACACCAGCTCTGACTTCTCAACATAACTGTATGTTAGCTACTGCGTGGAACAACAAAAGGGGACTATCTTTGTTGTTGAGGATAATTCAAAGCCACCTGCACACTGGCCTCTGACCTTACTTGGGACAGGAGTCATGCCCCTTCCTGTTCATTTTGCTAAAGACCTGGATGAAAATAGACTCCATTTTCTATCCTTGGCTTCCCTGGTGGCTCAGAGGTTAAAGCGTCTGCCTCCAATGCGGGAGACCTGGGTTCAATCCCTGGGTCGGGAAGATCCCCTGGAGAAGGAAATGGCAACCCACTCCAGTATTCTTGCCTGGAGAATCCCATGGATGGAGGAGCCTGGTAGGCTACAGTCCACGGGGCCACAAAGAGTCGGACACGACTGAGTGACTTCACCTGTATTCTATCCTTGAAGGGAATTCCAGATTCTAGGGATCCTAACAGGTCTGTTGTGATTGACTCTCTGATGGGTATAGGAAGACATACTTAACATTTCCTTAAAGAGAAGATTATTTCACTAAGAAATTTGCTCTTTTTGTCCTAAGGTTGCGAATCATTCCTGTAAACGTTGGTTTAACTTTATTATGCACCATCACAACCTATCAGTTTGTAATAACACAAGTTTTATAGATTCTATATATCAGACATTGTTGAATATAAAAATGTAATGATTTGAGCACATGAGAATTAATTTTTTCTAGCTCTATTAGATTAGAAATGTACTGGGCTAAGCAAAAAATAGGTTGGAGTTTTACAGGAGAGTATTCATTTTAATGAATGAGTATTGCTTATTATTCAGGAGCAAGTGATGCACACATTCAACTAACCTAATGAAGATGCTTTATACCTACTGTATTTAGCATTACGGATCCCTTATAACAGAGAAGGCAATGGCACCCCACCCCAGTACTCTTGCCTGGAAAATCCCATGGACAGAGGAGCCTGGTAGGCTGCAGTCCCTGGGGTCTCTAAGAGTTGGACACAGCTGGGTGACTTCACTTTCACTTTTCACTTTCATGCATTGGAGAAGGAAATGGCAACCCACTCCAGTGTTGTTGCCTGGAGAATCCCAGGGACGGGGGAGCCTGGTGGGCTGCCATCTCTGGGGTCGCACAGAGTCAAACATGATTGAAGCGACTTAGCAGGAGCAGATCCCTTATAATGCTTTCTTTCTAAAAACCATTATAATGGTTGCTTCATACCCCTCTAGAAGTCTGAGAATGGGATAGCAAGCCCTGTTCTGATTTGAATAGCGTAAAATGGTTGGCTGCCACCAAATCTCCCTTTGGTCTTTAACCTGCCGAAGTATCTCAAAGATATCATTGCTGGTAGAACTCTCTGTTTAACTGCAAATAGACAACCTGGGCAAGTAATCATCACATTGGGTAACTTATTATCATTTCACCTCTATAAATCTCAACTTCCTTACATGGACAAAGTGAAGCCATGGATAAGCACACACTAATCTTTGTTGGGCACTGATCTATGTAGTGAACTTTGTGCTCAATTTGCTGCATACAGGAGCTCAACTAAATCGTCAAAATGATACCTTGAAGTAGATTTTATTATACTACTATATATAATTAATGTTCTACAGAAGAATACACTACCATTGATCCTTGTATAAGGTGGATTTGAACAGTGTGGGTGCACTCAATAGTAGATGTTTTTCAACAGTAAACACTACAGAACTACAAGATTTGCAGCTGGTTGAATCTGTAGATGTGAAAGAATGGTGGATATGGATGGCCAACTCTGTTATAGGCAGATTAACCCCCTGTGTTGTTCAAGAGTCAACTGTAATGCTTTCAGATATAAAGAACAGACTTTTAGACTGTGTGGGAGAAGGCAAGGGTGGGATGATTTGAGAGTATAGCACTGAAACGTGTATACTACCATATGTAAAAAAGATGACCAGAGCAAGGTTGATGCATGAGGCAGGGCACTCAAAGCTGGTGCTCTGGGACAACCCAGAGGGCTGAGGCGGGGACGGAGGTGGGAGGGGGGCTCGGGACGGGAGGGGCACATGTACATCCCTGTCTAATTCATGCTGATGTATGGCAAAAACCACCATAATATTGTAAAGTAATTAGCCTCCAATTAAAATAAATAAATTAGTTTTAAAAAAGAGTGAACTGTAATACTTAATACTTAAAGAGGTTAATGAACATGCCTGAGGTTCACACAACTGGCAAACAGCACAGCTCCAGGAGTAGAATTCAATTCTTAGCTCAAAGACATGGCTAATTCATGCTGATGTATGGCAAAAACCACCATAATATTGTAAAGTAATTAGCCTCCAATTAAAATAAATAAATTAGTTTTAAAAAAGAGTGAACTGTAATACTTAATACTTAAAGAGGTTAATGAACATGCCTGAGGTTCACACAACTGGCAAACAGCACAGCTCCAGGAGTAGAATTCAATTCTTAGCTCAAAGCTTACCTCTTCAGTCTTCTTGACTCCTCTCTAGTCAGCACCCTCCATGAGTAATTCTCTGTATCATCTCCCATCATTGCTTTTTCCCTTCTTTATGGCATTGACCATCATCTAAAATCTGTATTCTTTTTTTCTTTGTCTTCCCCCCACCCCCAGTGGAACGTAAGCTCCAAGAGAGCAGGGAGCTTGCCTATTTCATGTCTCCAGTGTCTGTAACAGTGCCTAACACAGAGTAGAATGGAATATTTGTTAAATGAATTGATGCTTGCCTAAAGAGGAAGCTGTGTTGTAAACTGGAAAATTCAAGTTTAATGGTGAAGCATTGTCATTATTACCTGAGTTTGGTTAATCATAAGACCTGGGCCTGGGAAATCTAGAGAATATATTAGGGAAAGGGGTCAGATGCTATAGCATAGTGGGTAATCCAAGTAGAATTTTGCAGGCAGGGTCAAGAGGCCTTCTAAGAGAAGTGCTGAAAAAAAAATATTGACAATACTTCAATTTTACCCATGAAATGTGCAAAGAATTCTTAGAAGTACTTTCACTTTGGTGAAAAATGTAATTATGGGACAAACCATAACCTCTCTGAACCTCAGAAACCATTTAATTAGGGGGAAATACCTGCCCTGCAGAAGTTCACAGAATCAATATAAAGATCAAATGAGATAATGCATACAAAAGTGCTTTGTAAAATTTAAAGTCTTATGATACAATGGTAAGGTGGTATTAGGGTGCTAATTTGATCTACTTGTTTCCATTTCAAATGGCTAACGTACAATTTATTTCCTGGAAAGTCTTTCCATAATAATATGATTATGGAAACTCTCCAAGCGCTATAGGCTTATTGCATCAAACTCAGAGTTAGAAACCATGGTCTTTGCAAAGTACAAGTGTAAGAGACCTTGGTATCTTTGTGTGCATTTAGTCACTCAGTCATGTCTGACTTTTTGCAACCCCATGGACTGGAGCCCGCCAGGCTCCTCTGTCCATTGGGATTCTCCAGGCAAAAATACTGGAGTGGGTTGCCATGCCCTTCTCCAGGGGATCTTCTTGACCCAGGAATTGAACCTGGGTCTCCTGCATTACAGGTGGATTCTTTATCAGCTGAGCTATCAGGGGATCTGAAAAGACTGTAGGGTGGATAGCCTAGAGTGGAACGCAGACTTACTCTTCATTGTAAGTTTTTCACTGTTTTTTTTTTTCTTACTGTTAGAGATTTTATTTAAAAAATTTACCATTTACAAAATACCTAAAAGGAAACAAATGAAACCGAAGAGGAGCAGATTTTACAGTACCACGATACATCTCTTTGGCTTGAGGATTACTTGGAGATAAAGGCAAGCAAAATCCATCTGATTCAGGAAAAGCTTACTGCCTCCTCAACATGAAAAGGGAGCCTGGACCAGGAAGAGAGCCTGCACTAGCGGTACATTTTTACCTATGAGACTTGTCTGCACAACGGAGTAAACTTTGTCTTCCAAACATCTTTTCTGCCTTCCTGTGAATGGCTTTCCTCCCCTTTGCATCCGCAGACCCCAATAACCTCCTTGGCTGAGGATGTTATGTAAGCCTCAATTGCCTAGCTGCTCTTTGGGCCTCATTTTTATGGGGCTTCTATATATAAAATGTGTTTGTTTCTCTCCTGTTAATTGGTCTTATATCAATTTAACTACTAGACCAGCCAAAGAACCTAGAGGAGAAGAAGGAAAAATTTTTTCCACACCTTCAAAACAAAGAAGAAATAAGATTACATATGAATATGATCATGGTTATCTAAACCAAAAAGCTTTCAACTGAAAGGAGGTGTCAACTCTATGTTTTCATCTGAGTGCTTCCTCCATGCTCGTTTTCACCCTGGTGGTTATAGTACTGGTTGTAGGGCAGCTGCCTTACTCATTTCCTCTTCTCTGAAAATGACTGTGATTATAAAGTAATCATTCTGTCTCCTTCTACCCAGAGCTGATTGCGTTTAGTGGTAGATATTAAAACTGGGACACACTGCTCTAGGAGGATTCAAGAAATATACCTCATATTTCTATGTAGCTAACAATTCCTGGAAAGCTTGAGTTTCTTCTTCACTAATTCCAAGAAACATTCTAGTGACATTTCAATGTAGTAACGAATCATTATAAAGGATAAACAACTTGCTCACTTTCACTCTGTGAGCCATTCTGTAACTTCATGCCCCTGAGCTTCATACCAGTCTTTTAACTTGAAAGCTGTCAGTTTGTGAAATATTCTTATATGTATAATAAATTCTTACTAAATACTATGTATTGATTTGGTAGTTCTAATTTAGCTCTTTCTGGATTTTGGACCCCAATATGCATTCAAGGCTGAGAACAGTTATATTACTCCAATGTTAGGCTTCCCTCATAGCTCAGTTGGTGAAGAATCTGCCTGCAATGCAGGAGACCTGGGTTCGATTCCTGGCTCAGAAAGATCCCCTGGAGAAGGAAATGGCAACCCATTCCAGTATTCTTGCCTGGAGAATCCCATGGACAGAGGAGCCTGGTGGGCTACAGTTCATGAGGTCGCAAGAGTCGGACAGGACTTAGTGACTAAACCTCCACTAAACCTAGGCAAGTTTAACTTGCATGTGACTCACTTGAAGATCTGGTTAAATTGAACATTCTCATTCAGTAGGTCTGTCTGTGGTGGGGCCCAAGATACTTTACTTCCAATAATTCCCCAGATGATGTCAATGCTACTACTTTAGGATGACATTTGAGTAGCAAAGCTCTGCATGGTTTCTGTGGCTTGAAACCAAAAGAACCTTAATTTAATATAGTATCTTTTCTCAGATTGCAACCCCATTCTGTAAGGCCTTCCTGCTTTTCAGATCCTGCTCATCATTTGAGTCAATTATAACCCTATTTCCTTGATGAAGTCTTCCTTAAATCATTACAGCTTCCTCTCTCCTTGTTGATGGCCCATTGATCATACAGCTTCCATTAAATAATATGACATTCGATTGTCTTGTACATCTCACTTACAAATGGTAGCCCATATGCAACTATTTCCTGTGTAAATCTCATCTCTCCAATATGTGTGTATATGTGTACAATAATATAAATGTAAAACACATAAATATTATATATTATATATATATGCTCAACTCACCATGACCTCTAGTCCAGTAGTGATAACTGGGCAGATGTTTAATTAATATTTGTAGAATTGAAGGTGTATGAAAAAGGAAAGTGTAACCACCACCACTGCATGATCAGTCACTTCAGTCATGTCTGACTCTCTGTGACTCTGTTGACTGTCAGGCTCCTCTGTCCATGGGACTCTGCAGGCAAGGATACAGGAGGGGTAGTCATTCCTTCCTCCAGGGGATCTTCCTGACCCAGAGACTGAACCCGTGTGTCCTGTGTCTCTTGCACTGCAGGCAGATTCTTTTACTGATGGTCACTGGGGAAGTCTCTAACTACCACCATTACCTAGCCCCCCCCCCCCAAAAAAGGAGAAGAGATCATAAACCAAAATTGTAGAGTGACCTAATGTGGCTTATAGCCCTGGATCCCAGAGGACAGATATTGAATACATTTACATAGAGTTTGGGTGAGGATAGTGGCTCATTGCCTAGGAAATGAAGATGGATCTGGCCATGAATATGCTCAGGTCATGTGTGCAGAGCCCCAGTGCCTCACGTATCCCAGAGGTCCTTTGACAAGGGCATTCAATCAGCCAGTCCCTGGTTCAGTGGTTTGCTTTAAACCAAGAGAGGAAGAGGAGGAGAAGGGAAAGATCAGAGAATGCTGGAGTTGAAAGCTACTGCAGAGATAATCTTTTTCCAACCTTCTCATTTTAAGGATGAGGAGGCTGAAGCTCATAAATATCCAAGTTAGAGATGAACAAATCTTACCCTAGAACTCAGGTCTCTGTAGGACAATGCTGTCCCATAGTTCAAACTGATCTGGTAAAAATTCTTAATCTATATAAGAACCTCTGCATGCATGCTAAATTGCTTCAGTTGTATCTGAGTCTTTGTGACCCCTGTGGACTATAGCCTTATGGAGAAGGCAATGGCAACCCACTCCAGTACTCTTGCCTGGAAAATCCCATCCTGCCAAGCTCCTCTGTCCATAGGATTCTCTAGGCAAGAATACTTGAGTGGGTCGTCATACCCTCCTTCAGGGGAATCTTCCCAACCCAGGGATCCAACCCACATCTCATACCTCCTGCATTGGCAGGTGGGTTCTTTACCACTAGCACGACTGGGAAGCCCGTAAGAATCCCTAGTGTCATACTATCCCCTGTGTTGTTCTGGTCAGGGATGGGAAACTTTGGCATATTAGTGAAAGAGGCATGATATGCAAAGGTTGCCAGGCACTGTGATGCTTGGATAAGAGAGGGCTGCACGAATGAATGTGGTCTACTGAATACTACCTTCTTTCTCCTGAGTCCAATTCTCTTTGGTTGCAGTGGAACCCCATGATCTTAAATGAATTTAATTCAACATAACTCTTTTGCTATCCTCTGGTTTGATATGAGTAGATTACAGGTTTTCCCAATGATGAAATGTTAGATAAATGAAAAATGAAATGAGCAAACTCTTCTTGAATGTTGACTCCTTTCTTCTGTGGACCCCTACCGACTCTTCACCATGCTCTTTGCAGTGTAAAGTTAAGTGGGGTTTAACTAAAATGGGTACTAAAGCCTGATTCCATGTTATGACTCAAAGAAATCTCAGAGCAACTGATTCTACTCCCTCGTGAAATAGGTATATAAAGCCCTTCTAGAAAGTCTGTCTGTGGTTAACAGAAACAAAAAAGTAACAAAAAAATTTTTATCTGTAGATTCATTTCCAAGTGTGGAGTAGAAATAACACCTGATAATTAAGAGATGGTCATCTTGTTTGAGAGCCATACTTTAGCAGAAAAAAAATTAAAGGGCAATCAAGAAGGACCCAAAGAGAAATAAAATTTTGGTTTTCCAATAGACATGAGTCAGAGGATAAAAGGTCAACAAACTTTCTTTTTCTACACTTGCATTTGTCTTGTTCTCATTTTAACCCATGCATTGCTGTGTTCCCGCTTAACCCTTGGATAAGTAGGACAGATGTTGATTAATATATCAATGATTTCCATGGAAAAAAAGAATCATTACAGCAATAGTTAATGCAATTTCCCTAAAAATAAGACTTGCTCTTTTAAAAAAAAAAAAAAAGATGGCACTCCAGGTTTAAACCCAGAGTAATCTTACATTCTGTCTTTATAAAACAAAACAAAATAAAACCAAACAAAAACACTTGCTGTCTTCTAGAATTGTTATTTATGTAGTAAACACATCTTTGTCACAGTGAGGCATGTTTTGGAATAAACTCACTGGGTCATCTCCATTTTGAAGCCACCATAATTTGATGCTGCCCAGAGAAGTAATTAGGTGAATTCGAAAGCACAGTCTTAGGGGAGGAAAATAGGGCAGAATATATTCCAAGAAGGATTGCAGGCTGCCTTAGCTACCACTATTACACACAAAAGAATCTAAAAATAAAGATGGAGAACAGGCTGTTGAGGACTCTGTACTCAGTAGCTTGTAGCTTGCCTTGTCAGTCGAGTGTTTCTGCTTTCAAATTATGGAAACTCTCTACCCTCACACTGGGGAAGTGCTTTGTCAAAAGCCCAATTCTGTTTCCACGGCCGAGAG
Source organism: Oreotragus oreotragus (assembly GCA_006410675.1). Taxonomy (NCBI): domain Eukaryota; kingdom Metazoa; phylum Chordata; class Mammalia; order Artiodactyla; family Bovidae; genus Oreotragus; species Oreotragus oreotragus. The sequence continues at coordinate 185,804 of SJYX01005638.1, read as the reverse complement.
AGACTGTAAACTTAGCTTTATAGGGGCATGGGGCTTTCATCTGTTTTTTTTTTTTTTTAATTGCCTTCTCCAGTGTCCCTTATGCCCACACTCCTAACTCAAATTTGGAATGTGTAAATGGAAGGACAAAAAAAAAAAAAAAAAAATTCCACTGGAAAGTTCACCTTCCCAAACAAGTAAAACAAGATCTTAAGTGTATGGAAACAGGTCCTGAATTCAGGTCCTGAAATCAAATAGAGCTGAATCTGTGTACCATCATCTACTGTGTGCCACTTGGAGTAAGCACCTGGTTCAGCTCCCCATTTAGCTCCTGTCTAACCCCACAGAGAGGAGAAGGCAATGCACCCCACTCCAGTACTCTTGCCTGGAAAATCCAATGGACGGAGGAGCCTGGTGGGCTGCAGTCCATGGGGTCGCTAATAGTCGGACAGACTGAGCGACTTCACTTTCACTTTTCTCTTTCATGCATTGGAGAAGGAAATGGCAACCCACTCCAGTGCTCTTGCCTGGAGAACCCCAGGGACGGGGGAGCCTGGTGGGCTGCCGTCTATGGGGTCACACAGAGTTGGACACGACTGAAGTGACTTAGCAGCAGCAGCAACAGCAACCCCACGGAGAACAGGGCCTGGTCTATAAGTAAAAACTTGCAAGTGCCTTTTTGCTGAAAACGATTAGCATTATTGGCACAGAGCCTGCAGTTCCTACAACAGCAGGAGGGCGGAGGCTGCGGAGAACCAGGTCATTGCCATTAAGTGGCCTCATCTCTACTCGCAGTTCCCGAGGCTGGGGAAAATTCAACTTGGGGAAACATTTCTTTACAGCTCTCTCTCCTCTTTGAGGCTGTGTCTAAGGGTCTTTTTTTTTTTTTTTTTCCTTCATAGCTGTGATGATGCTTTCCTACAGAGCCTGGCTCAGAGTGGGCCCTCAACACATGAATGAATGGAGCATAGCATCCAAGGCAGGGAGCCAGGATCATCTGAGACTTGAGCTTTGGTACCCAGGTTCTCCAGACGTAACACCTGAGAAGTGTGGGGCAGAGTCATGGTGGGGAAACGCTCCAGGAGGTCAGAACAGGATCAACTTGGATGATAAAAATGCAGATGCATCATGCCACCGACTACTAATGCGCGTGCCCCTATGTAAAGTGGATTTTAGTGCCCGCGGGACAAGGCTCAGCGTGTTACAGGGAACATGAGGGAGAGACACGGGGCCTTCTTGAGGGCCCACTGCCACCCTGGACTCTATGCAGCATTATTTTCCTGTTTGACACACTCCTCCCTCCTGGCGTATTTTCGTCAAGACTCCAGAAGGCTTTCCTGTGTGCATCACTTTCTTGTCCAGGAGAATGGCTTGGCTGACCTGCGGAACTCTCCCTGACTGCAGAGTCTCTGGACTCCTCTGAGGAAGGTAATGGTGTTTCAAAGGACAGCTGTTGAAGCAGTCTTGGCATGCCAGGCTAGAATCAGCAAGAACAGCCATCAAGGATGGGACTCTGCAGGAATTTTTTTTTTTTTTTAAAGTTTTGTGCACCTGCTAACAACCACTTATTCACCTGCTCAGTGTCTTGGCTGGATTTTTTTTTTTTTTTTAATGAGACATTCACTAGGTGTATTTGGCAAATGATCTGTAGAAGCTATTTATTCTCTGCCTCCAAGGACTCTCAGGGTCCCATCAAATCATCCAGGCCTTTGCTGTTCCCTTCCTTATTTCTTGCCACCTGGTGTCCTGTCAGGCCAATTTTTGACTGCGGTGGTTTTTATCTGCAGAGTTGTGCCTGGCAGAGTCACCTCTCCTGGCAAAGCTATGCTCTAGAGACAGTGACAGACACTTGGGCAATGGATGGCAGGGCCATGGCCCTGGGCTTGAGTGTCCTGCACAATTGCTGTGTGTACACAACTGACCTGCAACACAGCATGCCCGGGGCTGTCTTCAGCAGTAGCAATCCTGCATGAGTTGTCCTTCCAGGCCACCCACCACCCACATTGCTTGTGTGCATGCCAAGTTTCTTCAGTTGTGTCCAACTCTGTGCAACCCTATGGACTATAAGCTCGCTAGGTTCCTCTGTCCATGGGATTCTCCAGGCAAGAATACTTGAGTGAGTTGCCATGCCCTCCTCCAGGAGAGCTTCCCTACCCAGGGACTGAACCCATGTCTCCTGTGGCTCCTGCACTGCAGGCGGATTCTTTACTGCTGAGCCACCTGGGAAGCCCAGCATAATGTAGAGGTTAGGAACCTGGGCCCCCTTGTCAGGCTGTTTGACTCCAAATTCTAGTTCCATCCCTTATTACCTCTGGGACCTCAGGCAAGACTCTTAACTTCCCTCAGCCTGAGTTTTTCCCTGTTGCTATCCTGCGAGGAAATCATACTGTCTCCCCCTCCTTGACTATTGTGGGGGATTAAATTAAATAATTCCACTAAAGCACTTGGCACAGTGTCTGGCAAATCAGAAGTGCTCTACAAATGTTAACTCTTCTTTTAAAATTCATGGAAGTGTTTTTAGAACTTTGGGGATTTCACTTCTGTTGCTTTGAGTTTGTGCTTCCCCATGGGGTTTTCTTGGCCTTAGTCTCTGAGGGATGGAACATTTCAGGCAGAGGTTTGGGAGGAGTGAGGCAAAGCTACTGGAAGGTACTTTGAGACCTGAAATAAAATTCCCCAAGCTGGAGGCGTAATGCTGGGGGATTAGGCAGCTTAGGAGCTAGGAAATGATGGTCTCTGGGCTCCGCCAGCATCTCCTGTAGTCTGAGCACTCTGTTCTGCCTAAGGCCTCCCTTGGCTGCTCAAGCATCTGCTTAGACTGTATGTGTTTGTCTAACTGCCAGATCCCGGGGCACTCAGATGCTTATGTTCATCTTGAAGCTGCTTTAGTATTTACTAGCTTAAAAAAAAAAAAAAACTCAGAATTGAAATATGAAAACTAACGGTAAAATAAGGGTAATGATCCAAAATCAGGCAAGTGAAATCAGGAGGCCATCACACTTATAACTGTGGACCCAAACAACCATTTAGAAGTTCAGGCAGCAATAGAAAATTCTTTAGAATGAGCCAATTAACTTTGCAGCACATTGTAATTTTTGACATGTCTTTAGCATAGCTTTGTCAGCACTACCAAATACAAAGCTTTTAAAGGCTGGCTTTTGTGGAGAATGGGTTGATGTATCATTACCTTTCTTGGGAGTGAATCAGAAGCTCTCTCTTACTTTGGTCACTGTTTCTGAAAAACTTATTAAGAATGAAGAAATGAATTAAGAATGAAGAAAAACTTATTACCATGAAGACAATTAGTTTAATATGAATATTGTCACCCTGCTTATTTAACTTATATGCATTATATAAGCATATAAGCTATAATTATATAGCATTTCATACATCATACAAAATGCTGGGCTGGATGAAACACAAGCTGAAATCAAGATTGCTGGGAGAAATATCAATAACCTCAGATAAGCAGATGACACCACCCTTATGGCAGAAAGCAAAGAACTAAAGAGGCTCTTGATGAAAGTGAAAGAGGAGAGTGAAAAAGTTGACTTAAAACTCAACATTCAGAAAACTAAGATCATGACATGCAGTCCCATCATTTTACGGCAAATAGATGGGGAAACAGTGAGAGATTTTATTTTGGGGGGGCTCCAAAATCACTGTAGATGGTGATTGCAGTCATGAAATTAAAAGACACTTGCTCCTTGGAAGAAAAGCTATGACCAACCTAGACAGCATATTAAAAAGCAGAGACATTACTTTACCAACAAAGGTCTGTTTAGTAAAAGCTATGGTTTTTCCAGCAGTCATGTATGGATGTGAGAGTTGGACTATAAAGAAAGCTGAGCACCAAAGAATTGATGCTTTGAACTGTGGTGTTGAAGAAGACTCTTAAGATTCCCTTGGACTGCAAGGAGATCCAACCAGTCCATCCTAAAGGAAATCAGTCCTGAATATTCATTGGAAGAACTGATGTTGAAGCTGAAACTCCAATACTTTGGCCACCTCATGCGAAAAACTGACTCATTGGAAAAGACCCCGATGTTGGGAAAGATTGAAGGTGGTAGGAGAAGGGGACGACAGAGGATGAGATGGTTGGATGGCATCATGAACCCGATGGACATGTGTTTGAGTAGCTCCAGGAGTTGGTGATGGACAGGGAAGCCTGACATGCTGCAGTCCATGGGGTTGCAAAGAGTCGGACATGACTGAGCGACTGAAGTGACTGAAAATTATGACTTCCCTTTACATACTCAATGATCTACAAGTTTTCCATAGTCAAAGATATTTTCTGGATCACTCTTTGACACCTAAGAGGCTCTAAAGGATGTCCCTACATCACAAAGCCTTTGAGAGGGCATGTGTGCATGCTAAGTTGCTTGAGTTGTGTCTGACTCTTTGCGACCCCATGGACTGTAGCCCTCCTGCCTCCTCTGTCCATGGGATTCTCCAGCTAAGAATACAGGAGTAGTTTGCCATTCCTTCCTCCAGGGGGTCTTCCTGACCCAGGCATCAAACTGACATCTCTTATGTGTCCTGCATTGGCAGGCGGGTTCTTTACTGCTAGCTCCACCTGGGAAGCTCCTTTGAGATGGCAGCATCCTCTAAAGCAGAATGGCCTAAGAGTTAAGAGAAGAGAGAGTTGGTACACCAAGCCTAGAACTGCCTTAGGAAGCCCTACAGACCTCCAGATGAACCCATAGAGGAGTGATGCTACTTTTGCAACTCTGGAGATACAGTTACTAACACCAAAAAGAGATGTTCAAGAGTGCTAGACACAAAGAGGGGATCAGAACTTTTTGGAAAGGGGTTAGAAATTAAACAGCATGAGTCTGAATGGTCCTTAAGAGAAGAATGGATCTAGGAGGCCCTTGTTTACTTGCTAAGTCATGTCTGACTTTTATGACCCCATGGACTGTAGCCCGCCTGGCTCCTCTGTTCATGGGATTCTTCAGGCAAGAATACCTGAATGGGCTGGTATTCCCTCCTCCAGGGGATCTTCCTGACTCAGGGATCAAACCTGCATCTCCTGCATTGGCAGGCAGGTTCTTTTACCACTAAGCCACCTTCCTTGGGTCTGGTGTTTATTCAACCTGCAATCAAGAAGTAGGCTAAGCTTGGCAAGCAACCAGCTTCATCAGTCTGATGACGACTATGCTGTCTTCAGTAGCTTCGACACAGCCCTTAGCGAGACCCGTATAGATTTTGGTTCCTACAGTTGCATCTACAAGAAGGTGAGCTTAGGGATTTTTTGTTTTGTTTTTTACTATCATTTTAATTCTAAATCTTGACCTTCAGCCCATCTGGAAACTTAATGTCACATGGTCCAAGCCTCTGTATTTTATAGCTGGGGAAGTGCAGTGGAGAGGAGGGGTGATTTGCTCAAGGTCACACAGCTAGTGTGCAGGGGCCTGGGGCACAATCCAGTGTCCTAACTCCCTATTCAGTGTTCTCTGAAGTATCCCCCAAAGTAAGTTTTTGTTGCCTCACCAACCCAGACTCTTGTTGCCTCACCAACCCACACTCTTGTTTAGATCTGTGCAAACAAAGCATGTGGTAATGATTTTGAGGAGCTATCAAGAGTCCTGAATACACTGCAGTGTGGAAATGAAGTCTACAGCATTTTGATAAAGTTGCCACTTTTGTTCTTCCACTAAGGATTTGCCTCTGGAAACCTCTCAAGGAGTTAAAATTCTCTACAGTTGTCAGGAATTGTGTGTATGCATAAATAGGCAGAGCAATTCAATAGAGGAGTTAAAATAAGTGATTAAGAGATATCTTGAAATCAATGAGAAATTGTCTTAGCTTAGCATAATAGAAGGCATTTTGTTGTTGTTATTGTCATTGTCAAGAGGAGCTTCTTTTCCTTAAGTCTTTTGTTGCTTTATTAATTGTGATAAGGATGGTTAAAAATTATATTTTCCTCTTAGGAATGGCATAGATTTAGAAAATTTCAGCTTGCCCTACGCTCAGTGATTTTAAGAATATTACACACAATATTGAGATCTATGTTTTTTTCTCCTCATAACCTTGATATGAATTCCAAGTCCAGTAATGTCTAGTTTGCTGGGATGTTAGTAGAGTATGTCCCTGGAAAAATCTCAAATATACTATGCTTTGTAAATAAAAAAGAAAGCAAATAAAGTGTAGACCCTTAAGAAATCACACATTTTTTAAGCTGGGCAGGAGAGAACAGTCCTCACACTTCAGCCCAGAGCTTGTGAAAACACAGATTGCTGGGCCCCTCTCCTGGAGATTCCGCTCTACCAAGTTCCCAGGTGATGCTGATGCTGCTGATTCAAGGACTACACTGTGAGAATCACTAGATAAAAAGCAAAATCCAGGAGAGGGGCCCAGCAATCTGTGTTTTCACAAGCCCTGGGGATATATGCATATGTATGGGTGAGTCCCTTCACTGCTCACCTGAAACTATCACAACATTGTTAACTGGCCACATCCCAATACAAAACGTTTATTTGTGTTAAAAAAATTAAATATTAAAAATTTTTTAAAAAGGAGAAAAAAATAAACCAAACCTTCCACTTTACAGCATCCCTAGATAATTACACTGTGCTTAGAGAGCTGATGGAAGTATATGGCCTGGAGTCGAAGAAATGGGGTCCCAGTGGGCAGTGAACTCAGGCTCATGACCTAGGCCACAAACCCAAGCAGTGGGTTACAAGCAGAGACCACACTTTGAGTATGATTGGTGTAGAGACTGCAGGGGCAAAAAGCTTCTCAGGGAGCTCCTAGCCCAGTAAAGGGCATGGGTACAGAGACAGGTGGTTTATAATACAGTGTGATAAACTTTAGATATGGACTACATTATAAAGATGAGCTTCCCTGCTAGTTCAGTGGTAAAGAATCTGCCTGCAGTGCAGGACATGGGTTGAATCCCTGGATTGGGAAGAGCCCCTAGAGAAGGAAATACCGAACCATTCCAGTACTCCTGCCTGGGAAATCCCATGGACGGAAGATCCTGGAAGGCAGCAGTCCATGGGGTTGCAAAGAGTCAGACATGACTTAGTGAGCAAACAACAATATAAAGATAGTATGAAGAGCATCACACCTACTATTGAGTACTTCCAGTATATCACAGTGAATGCACGGTGCGTGCTACTGTGTCTGACTCTTTGCCACCCCATGGACTCTAGCCCACCAGGCTCCTCTGTCCATGGAATTCTTCAGGCAAGAACACTGGAGTGGATTGCAATTTCCTTCTCCAGGGGATCTTTCCAAGCCAGGGTTGGAACCCGAGTCTCCTGCATTGGCAGGTGGATTCTTTATCACTGCTCAACCTGGGAAGCCCATATCAGAGTATATATCCTCTAAATTGTATTAGGTATTTTCCACAAATAAGCTAATTCAGTCCTCAACAATCCAAAGGTAAGCACTATTAGTATCAGCATTTTAGAGATGAGGAGACTAAAGCCCAGAGAGGTTAAGTAACTTGCTCAAGGTCAGACAGCTAGTAAGGAGCAGAGGTAGACTTAGAATTCAAATCCAGTCCTGTACTCTTATTCGCTATACTACATCCTCAGAAAAGACTACAATCAACTCTCAGGTTGAGAGAGAGGGATGGAGAGAGAGAGAAAAAAAGAGCAATGTGGGGAGGAGAAAGAGAGAGATGGGGAGGGGAGAGAGAAGGAAAGAAATGATCAGGCAACAGATTCTAAAGATGACATCTGAGCTATGTATTGATGAAAAATAGAAAATAGCAAACATTTGTATTGGGGGGCATTCTGGATATAGACTGTGATGACTTGGAAAACACTCCTTGATTGGGATTAACAGATGAAGAAGATAAAGGGTGGGGGTTGATAGAGAAAAATAAACAGACATTTCGAAAGGTCTAGTGCAGCCTAGTAAGGAGAATGTTTCCTTGGTGCTACCAAACAGACCACCACAAAAGTACCTGGGGCAGGGTCAAGGGCCTACCAAGATGGAAGGCACTACCAGACTGGAGCTGTCAGCTACATAATCTCTAGAGTCAGTCTGAGTTAATTTGCATCTCTTCCATTTAGAAGCTATGAGGTCTCGGTCAATTTCCCCAACCACTTTGGGTGTTCATTGTTCCTCTCGATCATTTGCTGGTCAGAGCATCTTCTCAGATTGCTGTTGTAATGCCTAAGTGAGGCAATACACATACTCTCCACAGTACTGGACAAGCAGTAAATGCTTAATAAACTGTAATTTTATAAAACAGTAACTCCTAATGTACCACATGTCAAGCATCATTCTAACGGTGGTTTACAAAATGTGCTTCCCCAGACCAGAGGATTCAGAATCACTTGGAAACTTGTTAGAAGGGTGCTGTCTCTGGCCCCATCTCAGAGCCACTGAATCTGAAAGTCAGGGGATGGGAAACAGTACCCTGTTTTAGCAAGTCCCTCCAGGTGATTGTGATGCCCGCAAAAGACTGAGAATCATTGTTGTAAGCATTTCATGTGAATTGACTTCATTGCTTCCTCATGGCAACCCAATGAGGTAGGTACTATTTTCTCTATTTTAAACATGAAGAAACTGAGGCACCAAAAAGTAAAGTAAGTGTCAAAGGTGATATAGCCAATAAGAAGTGGAAACAGAGTTTTAAACCTCATTTTAAAATTTTCAAAATTTCAAAAAATTTCTTCAGAGAAGCCTTTCTGTCTCTTTTTACTTCCTCCCCTTTTCTGGTATCATAGCCTGTTCCCCGGGGAAGGCAATGGCACCCCACCCCAGTACTCTTGCCTGGAAAATCCCATGGATGGAGTAGCCTGGTGGGCTGCAGTCCATGGGGTCGCTAACAGTCAGACAGACTGAGCGACTTCACTTTCACTTTTCTCTTTCATGCATTGGAGAAGGAAATGGCAACCCACTCCAGTATTCTTGCCTGGAGAATCCCATGGACGGAGGAGCCTGGTGGGCTGCCGTCTATGGGGTCACACAGAGTCGGACACGACTGAAGTGACTGAGCAGCAGCAGCCTGTTCCCATGTCTTCGTGCCTTTAGTGTTCTGCGCCAAAGCGAAATTACCACCTATTGCTTTATCTACACCTTTCTTGGACCCAATTGCTCTCGAACATCCATAATGCTTGCATGAGGCTAGTCAGAGATGAAAGGGCAGGTGTACTGGCCATACCACTGGAGTGATTCTTTGTGTATTGCTTGCTGAGGTAGAGACGTCTGACATAGAAAACACCATTGTCAGCAGTGTCAACTTAGATTACAAAGGACAGTGACTGTTTGGGGAACCATTAGACAAATTATTTTGACCTGCTCTAACAATTTAAATATCTTTCATTTTATTTTGCAAATAAAAAAATTTGAATTTCATCACTTGACCACACCATGAAACCATCTCTGGGCAGAAAGTACAATCCCGAATGACCTTGAGTGATCAGATTTTTATCAATATGCTCTTAATCAGCAAGCATATTAAGGTCTGAATAGCATGAACTCTGCAGCCTGAAATGGTAATGGTGCCTGTTCTCCTTTCCTTAGTAAGCATACATAACCTTCTTTATTTCTTAGCCACTTTGATGGATTCTTTTCAGGGCTGGCCAATATGTCATTAAAAAACACAGAATAAGCACTTTGAGCCAGATCTGAAGATTCTGATCATTTTGACCCCTACTAAAACTGGCTCCTCTTGAACAATTATAACAAACACTCTGCTAACTTTGGCTCTTAAATATTCAGATGGCAGCCATGCCTTATCTCTATACAAAAGGAAAAGGGAAAACCTAATGATCATCAGGGAGTGGATTTTTGTCAGAGTTTCTTGCTGATTATGACCTTTGTGGAGAGAAAGTTAAAATATGTAAGTATGTAGGAAAATATCCAATATTGTCAGCACTACAGAGGAAGATGGAGATTATAGTTAAAAGAAAGCAATTCCTAAAGAGTCATATTCTAAAATGTATTTTTGTACCTTAAATAAATATTTCAAAATATCCGACAAGCTCCCTTATGACAGATTTTTAGAAAGAGGTGTGGTAGTCATTAGTTCTTGTTGTAAACACTTTTTTTTATTGAGGGGAAATTCANCCCACCCCAGTACTCTTGCCTGGAAAATCCCATGGATGGAGTAGCCTGGTGGGCTGCAGTCCATGGGGTCGCTAACAGTCAGACAGACTGAGCGACTTCACTTTCACTTTTCTCTTTCATGCATTGGAGAAGGAAATGGCAACCCACTCCAGTATTCTTGCCTGGAGAATCCCATGGACGGAGGAGCCTGGTGGGCTGCCGTCTATGGGGTCACACAGAGTCGGACACGACTGAAGTGACTGAGCAGCAGCAGCCTGTTCCCATGTCTTCGTGCCTTTAGTGTTCTGCGCCAAAGCGAAATTACCACCTATTGCTTTATCTACACCTTTCTTGGACCCAATTGCTCTCGAACATCCATAATGCTTGCATGAGGCTAGTCAGAGATGAAAGGGCAGGTGTACTGGCCATACCACTGGAGTGATTCTTTGTGTATTGCTTGCTGAGGTAGAGACGTCTGACATAGAAAACACCATTGTCAGCAGTGTCAACTTAGATTACAAAGGACAGTGACTGTTTGGGGAACCATTAGACAAATTATTTTGACCTGCTCTAACAATTTAAATATCTTTCATTTTATTTTGCAAATAAAAAAATTTGAATTTCATCACTTGACCACACCATGAAACCATCTCTGGGCAGAAAGTACAATCCCGAATGACCTTGAGTGATCAGATTTTTATCAATATGCTCTTAATCAGCAAGCATATTAAGGTCTGAATAGCATGAACTCTGCAGCCTGAAATGGTAATGGTGCCTGTTCTCCTTTCCTTAGTAAGCATACATAACCTTCTTTATTTCTTAGCCACTTTGATGGATTCTTTTCAGGGCTGGCCAATATGTCATTAAAAAACACAGAATAAGCACTTTGAGCCAGATCTGAAGATTCTGATCATTTTGACCCCTACTAAAACTGGCTCCTCTTGAACAATTATAACAAACACTCTGCTAACTTTGGCTCTTAAATATTCAGATGGCAGCCATGCCTTATCTCTATACAAAAGGAAAAGGGAAAACCTAATGATCATCAGGGAGTGGATTTTTGTCAGAGTTTCTTGCTGATTATGACCTTTGTGGAGAGAAAGTTAAAATATGTAAGTATGTAGGAAAATATCCGATATTGTCAGCACTACAGAGGAAGATGGAGATTATAGTTAAAAGAAAGCAATTCCTAAAGAGTCATATTCTAAAATGTATTTTTGTACCTTAAATAAATATTTCAAAATATCCGACAAGCTCCCTTATGACAGATTTTTAGAAAGAGGTGTGGTAGTCATTAGTTCTTGTTGTAAACACTTTTTTTTATTGAGGGGAAATTCATGTAACACAAAATTAATCATTTAAAGTGAATAATTTAGTGGCATTTAGTACATTTCAGTGCTGTGTAACCATGACCTCTATCTAGTTTGAAAACATTTTCATCACCTCAAAAGGAAACCCTTTACCAATTAAGTCATTATTCTCCACTCTCTTATCCCCCAAGCTTCTGACAACAATCAATCTGCTTTTTATATCTTATGAACTTATCCTTGATATATCATAAAAATGGAATAATACATATAAATGGAACAACACAATAGGTGACCTTTTGTGTCTGGCTTATTTCACTTAGCATGTTTTCAAGGTTCATCCATGTTGCGTCATGTGTCAGTACTTTATTCCTTTTTTATGGCTAAATAATATTTCATTATACATATTTACCAGAATTTGTTTACCCATCATCTGATGGATATTTGGGCTATTGTGAACAGTGCTGCTGTGAATTCGTGTGTATAGTATTTGAATATCTGTTTTAAATTCTTTGGAATATGAAACCCAAGAGTGAAATTGCTGGGTGATGTGGTAATCCTATATTTAACTTGTTGAGGAACGACAGTAGCTAAGGCACTTTATGTTCCCACCTGGAGTGTATGAGGGTTTCAATCTCTCCAAATCCCCACCAACACTAGTTATTTTCCAATAATTTTTTTTAGCTATTTGGTGGTTTAGTCACTAAGTTGTGTCCGACTCTTGCGACCCCATTGACTGTAGCCTGCCGGCTCCTCTCTGCATGGGATTCTCTAGGCAAGAATGTTGGAGTGGGTTGCCATTTCCTTCTCCAGGGGATCTTCCCGACCCAGGGACTGAACCCAAGTCTCCTGCATTGCAGGCAGATTCTTTACCAGCTTAGCTACGAGGGAACCCCTTTAGCTATCTTAGTGGGTGTGAAATAGTAACTCATTGTGGTTTGTTTTGCATTCCCTAGTGACTAATGATGTTGAGTATCTTTTCACGTTTTTGTTGGCCATTTGTATATCTTCTTTATAAATATGTCTACTAAAGTCCTTAGCCCATTTTTGAACTGGGTAATCTCTTATTGTTGAGTTTTAAGTATATATATATATCCTGCATACTAGACTCTACAGATACATGATTTGCAATTTTTTTTCTCATTCTGTAGATTGTCTTTTGATCACAATAATTTCATTCTTCTCTTTTAAATCATGTTATTGGACTACATTTCTCCTTGATAAGAGAAGTAATGTGTGGAAGAGTTTCTAGGTGGAATCTCTAGGAGGTAGTTTGCTATCTGACGTAAGTAAACCCAAGTGAATGTCCCAGAAATACGTAACACTCTAGATCACAACTTCGGTCAGCTTGAGTTCTGGAATGAAGACGACATGTAGTAGAGTCTACCAGTTAAGATCAATTCAGTTCAGTTCAGTTCAATCACTTAGTCGTGTCTGACTCTTTGTGACCCCATGGCCTGCACCACGCCAGGCTTCCCTGTCCATCACCAACCCCCGGAGTTTACTCAAACTCATGTCCATTGAGTTGGTGCTGTCATGCAATCATCTCATCCTCTGTCAACTCTACCAGTTAAGATCAGTTCAGTTCAGTTCAGTTCAATCACTTAGTCGTGTCTGACTCTTTGTGACCCCATGGCCTGCACCATGTCAGGCTTCCCTGTCCATCACCAACCCCCGGAGTTTAGTCAAACTCATGTCCATTGAGTTGGTGATGCCATGCAATCATCTCATCCTCTGTCAACCCCTTCTCCTTCTGCCTTCAATCTTTCCCAGCATCAGGCTCTTTTCCAATGAGTCAGTTCTTTGCATCAGGTCACCAAAGTATTGGAGTTTCAGCTTCAGTATTAGTCCTTCCAATAAATATTCAGGACTGATTTCCTTTAGGATGACCTGGTTGGACCTCGTTGCTGTCCAAGGGACTCTCAAGAGTCTTCTCCAACACCACAGTTCAAAAGCATCAGTTCTTTGGTGCTCAGCTTTCTGTCCAACTCTCACATACATACATGACTACTGGAAAAACCACTGCTTTGACTAGATAGACCTTTGTTGGCAAGGTAATGTCTCTGTTTTTTAATATGCTGTCTCGGCTGGTCATAGATTTTCTTCTAAGGAGTAAGTGTCTTTTAATTTCATGTCTGCAATTACCATCTGCAGTGATTTTGGAGACCCCCCAAATAAATTCTGTCACTGTTTCCCCATCTATTTGCCATGAAGTAATTTACATATAAGCAAAAAAGCTTTTAGTCTTAAATTTTCTTAAAGTTGCTTATTAAAGAGACAATTTTATGCCTCCATTAAGTATTCTTGACACTCTTGTCAATTATTAGTTGACTCAGTTCTCATCTTAAACTGAATTTCCTGACCCATGCAAACTACATTATAGAATTGGGGGCCTATGTAGATTTTATGCAGTTTTGCAAAGAAGGTGAGGATAGCTCAACAATTTCAGAAATTATTCTTCCTAGAATATGTCTCGGGGTAGAGAAGGACTGTACAGTATGGCCTCACAGGCTGTGTGCTACAACTGAATGACACTTCCAGGACTAGGGTCATGGGATCCTCAAAATATGACCAATGGACCAAATCCAGCCACTACCTCCTTTTGTAAATAAAGTTTTATTTAAGCACAACCACATTTACTGATGTATGGCCTGCACGCTAAAAATATTTACTATGTGTTCCTTTATAAGGAAAAAGAAAAAAAAGCCATCCTCTGACTTGAACAACATACAACAGAGCTTGTCTTTAAGCCTTGTGAGAGTTGCTACATGTGCATAAACTGACTTGAAATTGACTACCCTTACCTCTGTTGCTGCTGCTAAGTCGCTTCAGTCCTGTCTGACTCTGTGCGACCCCATAGACAGCAGCCCACCAGGCTCCCCCATCCCTGGGATTCTCCTGGCAAGAACACTGGAGTGGGTTGCCATTGCCTTCTCCACCCTTACCTCTAAACAATAGAAATACAACAGGCTTTTTTTTTTTTGCCCCTTTTACTTGCACTTGGGGAGCATGCAGATCAGTGACCATAGTTTCTATAACAATGAAGGGAAAAGGGTGTGGGTGGGACAGGAGTTCACAGACACAGAACAAAGATAAGTGGCTCACACTTGTTAGATTCCTCATACCATATTGTCAGCACCAGTTGTAAGTCACTATGAAAAACTGAGATAAATGGGAGGTCTTGGCATCCATGCAGGTTCTTGCTGCTTTATCTTCTGTTTTATGCTATTGTTGTTGTTCAGTCACTCAGTCATGTCCAATTGTTTGGGAAACCATGGACTGCAGCACTCCAGGCTCCCCTGTCCTTCACCATCTTGCGGAGCTTGCTCAAACTCATGTCTATCGAGTTGGAGATGCCATCCAACCATCTCATCTTCTGTCGTCCCCTTCTTCTCCTGCCCTCAATCTTTCCCAGCATCAGGGTCTTTTCCGATGAGTCGGCTCTTTGCATCAGGTGGCCAAAGTATTGGAGCTTCAGTTTCAGAACAGTCCTTCCAATGAATATTCAGGGTTGGTTTCCTTTAGGAATGACTACCTTGATCTCGTTGAAGTCCAAGGACTCTCACGAGTCTTCTCCAACATCATAGTTCAAAAGCATCAATTCTTTGGTGCTCAGACTTCTTAAGGGTCCAACTCTCACATCCATACACGACTACTGGAAAAACCATAGCTTTGACTAGATGGGCCTTTGTCAGTAAAGTAATATCTCTGCTCTTGAATATGTTGTCTAGGTTTTTCATACCTTTTATTCCAAGGAGCAAGTGTCTTTTAATTTCATGGCTGCAGTCACCATCTGCAGTGATTTTGGAGCCCAAGATAATAGTCTTTCACTGTTTCCACTATTTCCCCATCTATTTGCCATGAAGTGATGGGACTAGATGCCATGTTCTTAGTTTTCTGAATGTTGAGTTTTAAGCCAACTTTTTCATTCACTTCTTTCACTTTCATCAGGAGGTTCTTCAGCTCCTCTTCACTTTCTGCCATCAGTGTGGTGTCATCTGCATATCTGAGGTTACTGATATTTCTCCTGGCAATCTTGATTCCAGCTTGTGCTTCATTCAGCCTGGCATTTCTTATGATGCACTCTGCATATAAGTTAAATAAGCAGGGTCACGATATACAGCCTTGACATACTCCTTTCCAAATTTGGAATCAGTTCCATGTCCAGTTCTAACTGCTGCACTGCATCTTGACCTGCATACAGGCTTCACAGGAGACAGGTAAGGTAGTTTGATATTGCAATCTCTTTAAGAATTTTTCAGTTTATTGTGACCCACACAGCAAAGTCAAAGGCTTTAGCATAGACAGTGAAGCAGAAGTAGACATTTTTCTGGAATTCTCTTGCTTTTGAATAGATGGTTTTCTAGATCTGTTGTCCTTAAACAAACTTAACATTTTAAAATTATACACATGTATCCATTAATCCGGAGAAGGCAATGGCACCCCACTCCAGTACTCTTGCCTGGACAATCCCATGGACAGAGGAGCCTGGTGGACTACAGTCTGTGGGGTCGCTAAGAGTTGGACATGACTGAGCGACTTCACTTTCGCTTTTCACTTTCATCATTGGAGAAGGAAATGGCAATCCAGTCCAGTGTTCTTGCCTGGAGAATCCCAGGGACGGGGGAGCCTGGTGGGCTGCCATTGATGGGGTCACACAGAGCCGGACACGACTGAAACGGCTTAGCAGCAGCAGCATCCATTAATCACATTACTGGACTACAGTAAAAAAGCAGATTTATCCATCTATATTGATGGCTAATAGTCTTATGAGGATGTACAGTATAAAAATATTTACTTGGAAAGTTGCACCTGATTACTTTTTCTAGATGGTGAACTTGTTGAAGACAAAGACCATATCTTATACTGCTTTCACCTAAAGAGGATTAAGTGCTAGGCTGCTCAATAAAAGTTTGTGAATGTGGAATAAAAATAACATAGTCTAACAGGGCAATCAAGCAAGATTGAATGTTTTCATTAATTCATTGCTTTAAGGAGGGAAAAATTCAGAACATTTTCTACTTCTTATAATTTTATGTGCTCTCGTATAGAAAAAAATGTAAGTGAAATAGTAATAAACTCAAATAAGTGCAACTAGAATGGTGTATTTGCTGTTAAAACACACATAAGGACTATTACAGTAGACTATATCCATGATCTGTAGTCATAGCCATATTCATAAAAAGCTCAGGGACTTAAGCATGCTTGAACTGCCCCAGACTAACAAGGCATCTTTGTGCTCTATTTCTTACAAATGGCCTGTCAAAAAAGGAAAAAGTCAGAGCCTGTCAATATCAGAAAACCCAAGGTCCAATTACTCAGAAAGATGATGCTTTTTTATAAACTCAAATATGCTTTAGAACCAAATGTGAATTGTGATTCCAGCCTACAAAGTTGATTCATGAAAGGTAGTAAAGCTAGCATAATGCCAACTGTATACTGCATAGGGAGCCCTAGCTCTGCCTTGGTTCCTGACTCATTTGCAAAAGGTACAAAGCCAAAAGATTAATTCCATAATTCTTCCCACCATATGCCAGACACTGTTGAAAGCATTATAAGTACAATGTTGAATACTATAAGCAAGGTCCATGCCCTCAGGGAGTCTGTATTCTACCTACTGGGAAAAGACATTAAGTAATTAATTTGTTTCAATATAATATATAATAAGTGATAAAGAACTGGGTGCTATGAAAGCATAGATGAATAATATTGAAATGACAGTGAGAGATCAAGTCAGACCTCCCTGAGAAATTGCACTAATATCTAATAGATGGATTGATGTTGACTCAGCATAGCAGGAAGTGGGGAGCTGAGAAGAGTAGAGGTGAGGAATATTCCAAGGAAAGGGAACAACAAATGCAAAGGTACCAAGATGGAAGCAGCTGCAGAGGGGAAATTAGAATTTTAGACAGAACAGATGAGTTTTCGGAAAAATGCATATTCACAAAAAATAACTTGAGAGATAGCCTGACTTACATAAAATGAGGCTTAAGAGGTAGGTAGAGGTGATGTCATGAATAGTTGTGTGCTGGACATTTTGAACCACATTAATAATTTTAGAGCAATAAGATGTCATAAAAGGATTTTGAGCAAGATAATAGCATGATCAGTTTTAGGTTTTCTTTAAAAATACCACCAGTCCCAGGAGTAGAGACAGAGTGAAGACAGGTTGCCCAGTTGAGATACAATTCACTTCTTTCCTTTGCCATGTTTTTATTTGTAGGGAGCATTGTGCAGTGTAATAACTACTACTGATGATAAATAGTAGTTTCACATGTAGAAGAAGGAAACCCCTACCCTATGCCACTTATAAGAACTAACTCTAAGTAGACTAAATATGAAATGAAAGACTGAGAAAACATAAAAATCCTAAAAAATAATAGGAAAAAAGCTGCTTGACATGAGTTTGGCAATGATTTTTTGGATATGATACCTATGAGCAAAAGCCACAAAACAGAAAATACATATAGTGAGACTATATCAAACTAAAAAACTTCTATACAGCAACAGAAATGACCAACAAAATGGAAAAGCAACTAACTGAATGGGAGGAGATATTTGCAAATGATATATCTTATTAAAGGGTTGATGCTCAAAATATATAAAGAACTTGCACAACTCAATTTCCAAAAAACCAAAAACATGAAAAGAGGATAAATATCCCTAATTATTAGAGAAATGCAAATCAAAACCTCAATAAGATATCACCTCACATCTGTCAGAATGAAAGTGAAAGTCGCTTAGTCGCATCTGACTCTTTGTGACCCCATGGACTATACAGTCCATGGAGTTCTCTAGGCCAGAATATTGGAGTGGGTAGCCTTTCCCTTCTCCAGGGGATCTTCCCAACCCAGGGATCGAACCCAGGTCTCTCACATTGCAGGCAGATTGTTTACCAACTGAGCCACAAGGGAAGCCCAAGAATATTCGAGTGGGGAGCCCATCCCTTCTCCAGGGGATCTTCCCAACTCAGGAATCGAACCAGGGTCTCCTGCATTTCACATGGATTCTTTACCAACTGAGCTATCAGGGAAGCTATCTGTCAGAATGGCTATTATCAGAAAGATAAGTGTTGGCAAAGGTATGGAATAAAAGGAACACTTGGGCACTGTTGGTGGGATTGTAAATTGGTTCCGCTCCTACGGAGAATAGTATGGAGTTTCCTCAAAAAATTAAAAATAGAACTATCATATGATTCAGCAATTCCATTTCTGGGAATATGTCTGAAGGAAACAAAAGCACTGTGTGGAAAGATATCTGCACCATCACGGTAACAGAATTATTTAAAATATCTAACACATGGAAACAACTTAAGTGTTCCTCAATGGATGAATGAATAAAGAAGTTGTAGTATGTATATTCAATGGAAACATTGTTCAACTCTTAAAAATGAAGAAGTCCTGTCATTTGTGACAGCATGGATGGAACTTGAGGGCATTATGCTATGTGAAAAATACTGTACGTGAAATATAAAAAAAATTTTTCTTAAAAAAAGAGAGGAAGAAGGAAAAAACAAACTCATAGAAAAAGAGACTAGATTTGTAGGTTATCAGAAATATGGATGGTGAAAGGATAGGGGAATTGAATGAAGGCAGTGAAAATGTATAGACTTTCAGTTATTCTGGCAATGTAATGTACAACCTAATGACTGTAGTTAACACTGCTGCTGCTGCTGCTAAGTCACTTCAGTCATGTCCAACTCTGTGCCACCCCACAGACAGCAGCCCACCAGTATCCTCTGTCCCTGTGATTCTCCAGGCAAGAATACTGGAGTGGGTTGCTATTTCCTTCTCCAATGCATGCATGCATGCTAAGTTGCTTCAGTCATATCCGACTCTGTGCGACCCCATGGACAGCAGGCCACCAGGCTCCTCTGTCCACAGGATTCTCCAGGCAAGAATACTGGAGTGGGTTGCCATTTCTTTCTCCAGTTAACACTGCTACAGGGTATATGAAAAATTTTAAGATAGTATATCCTAAGAGTTCTCATCACAAAAAGAAAAATTCCTTTTATTTTTTTCCTTTTTAAAAATTTTGTATCTATATGAGGGCTTCCCCAGTGGCTCAGATGGTAAAGAATCCATCTGCCAATGCAGGAGACGTGGGTTGATCCCTGATCCAGGAAGATCACATGTGCTAGAGAGCAACTAATGAGCCCATGTGCCACAAGTATTAAGCCCGTGCTCCAGAGTCCAGGAGCCACAACTGCTGAGGCTATGTGCCAAAACTGCTGCAGCCTGTGTGCCCTAGAGCCCACGGTCCCCAATAAGGGAAGCTACCACAACGAGAAGCTCACACATGGCAACGAGAGAGCAGCCCCTGCTTGCCGCAACTAGAGAAAAGCCTACACACGCAACGAAGACCCAGTATGGCCAAAAATAAATAAATAAAAACCTCTTATTAAAAAATTCTACATCTATATGAGATGATGAATGTTAACTAAACATTGTAGTAACCGTTTCACAATATATGTAAGTCAAATCATGATGCTATGTACTTTAAACTTATAGAATGCTATATCGCAATTTTATCTCAATAAACATCAGGGGAAAAAAAAATAAATAAATAAAAACCTCTTATTAAAAAATTCTACATCTATATGAGATGATGAATGTTAACTAAACATTGTAGTAACCGTTTCACAATATATGTAAGTCAAATCATGATGCTATGTACTTTAAACTTATAGAATGCTATATCGCAATTTTATCTCAATAAACATCAGGGGAAAAAAAAGAGAGCTAAAAGATAAGTACGGTAAAAGTAAGCTAAATAAAAGAAAGTGTTAGTTGCTCAGTTGTGTCTGACTCTTTGCAACCTCATGTAACCCGCCAGGGTCCTCCTTCCATGGAGTTTACCAGGCAAGAATACTGAAGTGGATAGCCAGGCCCTTCTCCAGGGGATCTTCCTGATCCAGGGGATCAAACCCGGGTCTCCTGCATTGCAGGAAGATTCTTTACCATCTGAGCCACCAGGAAAGTCAAGCTAGGAAAAGAGGGAGGCAACAAGTATCGCAGGCAGAGGAAACAATGTGTGCAAAGATTGGGATTTCAGAAAGAGCCACATCCACGGTAGATACGATTCACAGCCTCAATATCTTTTCTTACCCAGAATATGATTTCAATTTTGTTCAGATATCCAAATCGATCTCTGGATAATCAGGAGAATTTTGATTAGTTTAAACTAGTGTGTGGCATTTCCGTGCTGACTGTTATTTGTTTAGCCCAATACAATTTAAAGGGAAATACGTAGTCCATGCTTCAAGGAGAGATTTTCCTTTTTCTTTCTTGCTAGATGTGATTTAAAACAACAACAACAACAGCTTATAACCCTTGTTTCCCTTACTACACCAGCCTTAACATGCCAAACTGCGGAGAGCTTAACACAAAGCTGAAATAAATCGAAATATTTCATAGTAGTAATTGAGTGACAATTGATTTCTATCATATCTAGAGCCTTCCATTCTTTGGACCTCTAGTTTTAGTTCATATTCTCATTACTTGAGCTAGTTTGAGTAGGTGTTTTCTGTCTAAAGTCACAAGAATTCTGACTGATAGAGTATTTGACAGGGTAGAAGCAATTCAGTATAACAAGACTATGAACTAAAACAAAATACAGCTGGAGAAGTAGGCAGAGGCAAAGTCTGTGGGCCTTGTTTCTGCAGGCAATACACACTAAGTTCAGGGCATCTATATAGAAAGAGTTCTTCCACCAAATAGGCACACAATGAGGGATAGAAAGATATAGCAGACTTATGACATTTAGAACTTTGTTCTTATAAACACCAAAGCTCAGTCCATTTAGTTACTTTATTGTGGTTACACTACATCCATTTTATTTTTATTCTATATCAGAGATAAGTTATATATTTTGTGAGGGTTGAGTAACTGCCTTTTGAGTACAGTAAGGGATATGGAAATAATACTGGAGAGCTTGATACTGTTTAGTGGTCACAGTCAAATCCTAAAGGCCTTTAAAAAATTATTCCAGAATGAAAAAAAAAATGTAATAATGTAGGAAGAACTGATCCAGGGGATCAAAACTTTCCAATTACATGAAAAACAGATCAAATAAAATGAAAAACCAAAGTTTAGAAGAAAACTGTGAGCTGAAAAAGGTCAATATAATACAAAATAAATTAGGCAAGATCAGACATTTCCTGATTAAATTTTTTAAATTCATGTCTTATGAATATCTAGCTATGTAAAGAGTGAGTGAATGAAGTCGCTCAGTCGTGTCCGACTCTTTGTGACCCCGTGGACTGTAGCCTACCAGGCTCCTCCATCCATGGAGTTCTCCAGGCAAGAGTACTGGAGTGGGTTGCCATTGCCTTCTCCAGGAGATCTTCCCGACTCAGGGATTGAAGCCGGGTCNGAGTGAATGAAGTCGCTCAGTCGTGTCCGACTCTTTGTGACCCCGTGGACTGTAGCCTACCAGGCTCCTCCATCCATGGAGTTCTCCAGGCAAGAGTACTGGAGTGGGTTGCCATTGCCTTCTCCAGGAGATCTTCCCGACTCAGGGATTGAAGCCGGGTCTGCTGCATTATAGGCAGACATCTTACCACCGGAGCCACCCTATTTACATTACTGATAGTGTCAGGAGAAAGAATCAAGAAATACCATTTCATGCCTAACACTGACAAGATAAATATAGGTATATATATGGCAGAAACCAACACAATATTGTAAAGCAATTATCTTCCAATTAAAACTAAATTTAAAAAAGCACTTTAATCTAAAAAAATAAATTTTAAACACAAAGGTAATTTTATAAGATGCTTAATTTCTTCCAAATATCTGAACAAAAAACAAAGAAAAAAAGTACATTAAATCAACAGCATAAAGATATGAAAATATTAAAGCAAAAAGAGGCTATTGAGGATAAAGCAAATATAAATGAGTTAACTCCTCTAATAAAGTTTCAGACTGAATTGACAAGAATACTATTTGCAACTTATGAGAGACATCTAAAGTGCCTTAGAAGCTAAAACTATTTTTTAAATGAGCAAAGATATAATAGAAAAATATAATAAAATGTATAGGTGGTGATGAATAATAATCAAAGAAGAATTCAATAATTGAGGCAGAGTCACTTTACATTGAAAAACTAGGATATGGTCAGTGAATAGCCTTACATACTAACAGTGTGGCCAGATTCTGCACCACTATTTTCACATGCATTAACTAATTTAATTTTCAGAACAACACAATGTGGTAGACATGGTAATTATTCCTATTTTACAGATGACAAAACTGAGCACAGGGAAGTTCAATGAATTGTTCAAAGTACTCACTGTTAAGAGCACATCTGGGATTTGGACCCAGGTCTTTATGACTTGAAGAGCACTGAGACACTACCTTATTGTATCTGAAAGGTTAGTCCTTGCTTACTAAAAATGCAAACTCCAGGAGTCACCTCAGATGTATTCTAGAGCTCTGAAATTTGGATTTTAACAAGTACTCCACTCTATTCTTATGCATGCTAAAATTTGAGAGCCGCTGCACTACATGTGCTATGTCCAAGAAAATGAGAGAAACACAATTGGAAATCTCTAATCTGCCCTTTCTGTCTTAGATTAAGTAGAAAGAACAATAAATGATTTAAATATTAATCAGGCTGTCATAACAAACTTAAAAGACTACAGAGAATATATATTACTTTCAACCACTCTTTTTACATTTACCAAACTGATCATACATTAGATTCTAAAAGAAAACAAATTCCAAAATCTGTGATGATAAAGACCACAGTATTTGCTCACAATGTGCTAAAACTAAAATTTAACAACAATTGAAAGGAAAAGACACAACTAGTTATAATTAAGAGCAAAACACATTCCTAAATAACTACAGATTGTCCCTAACTTACAATGTTCGGACTTAAGATATTTTGCCTTTACAGTGGTGCAAAAGCAGTACATGCTGAGTAGAAACTGTACTTCAAATTCCACGTTTTGATCTTTTGCTGAGCTAGTGATATGTGCCGTGATCCGCTTTCATGATGCTGGGCAATGGCAGCCAGCCCCAGGTCCCAGTCATGAGATCATGAGGATAAACAGCTGATACACTTACAAAGCACACACGATTCTGGTTTTCACTTTCAATACACTATTGAATAAGTTACAAGAGACATTAAATACTTCATTTTAAAATAGGCTTTGCGTTAGATTATTTTGAACAAATGTAGGCTAATGTAAGTATTCTAACCACACTGAAGGTAGGCTAAGTGATGATGTTCTGGAACTCAGGTGGCTTAGATGCATTTTTGACTTAACAATATTTTCAACTTGCAATAGGTTTAGTGAGATGTAGCTGCATGGTAAGCTGAGGAAGATCTGTAATCAACTAAGAAAACCCATTGATACAACTATAGAACTACAATGAGAATAATAAACATAAAAATGTTTGAGTCCACCCACCAAAATGAGAAGGATAGAAAATAGCAAGTGTTGGGCTCGTGAGTATCGCGCCTGCCGCGGCAGCGGTGAACCCGCAGGCTGCTGATTGTCCTTAGCAGTGGCCGCGGTCGCTCCGTACTTCCGCCCGGCCTGCAGACACCGGAGAGAGTGCTCCTGCCATGGCCAAGGCCACCCAGAGCAGAAATTGCCTGCACGGGGACACACAGACCTCGGTAGTCAGCCCGGGAGTGGCTGCAGGGGTTGGCATCTTGGCCGCCTTCCAGGGGAGTGAGTTGGCAGCACCCGGCTGGCCTCAGCATCATGCCTGCCCTGTCCACAGGCTCAGGGAGCAACACAGGTCTGTCTGAGCTGTGGGTGGCTCTGCCAGCCCAGATGCAGCCACATGTGGACAGCCAGGAAGACCTGACCTTCCTCTGGGATGTGTTTGGTGAAAAAAGCCTGCATTCACTAGTCAAGATTCACGAGACACTTCACTACTAAGAGAAACAGAACCTCACGCCCATCCTCNAGATGCAGCCACATGTGGACAGCCAGGAAGACCTGACCTTCCTCTGGGATGTGTTTGGTGAAAAAAGCCTGCATTCACTAGTCAAGATTCACGAGACACTTCACTACTAAGAGAAACAGAACCTCACGCCCATCCTCCAGGGCGTGGCAGGCTTGGCCAATGGCCTGGCAGAGGAGCTTCAGAACAAGCCAATAAACAGTGAGATCTGAGAGCTGCTGAGAAGCTACCGTCAAAACCCAAGGTGAAGGCTTTGCTCTCTGTGCGTGAGACTGTGGCTCAGAAGAGTTATGCTCCTGTATTGCCTCCTATGCCCGATGACACTGATGATGAGGAAGACTCAGTGAAAATCATCTGCCTGGTCAAAAATAGAGAGCCACTGGGAGCCACCATTAAAAAGGATGAACAGACTGGGGCCATCATAGTGGCCAGGATCATGAGAGGAGGAGCTGCACACATAAGTGGGCTTACTCACGCTGGCGGTGAATTTAGGGTAGTGAATGGGATACCTGTTGAGGGTAATAATCCGGGAAATTATCCCGATCTTGGCTCAGTCTCAGGGTGCAATAACGTTTAAGATTATACACAGCGTCAAAGAAGAGAGGCCATCGAAGGAAGGCAAGATGTTTATCAAAGCCCTCTTTGACAATGACCCTAATGAGGATAAAGCAATTCCATGTAAGGAAGCCGGGCTTTCTTTCAAAAAGGGAAATATTCTTCAGATTATGAGCCAAGATGATGTAACGTGGTGGCAAGCAAAGCATGAAGGAGGTGCCAACCCCAGAGCAGGACTGAATCCCTCTAAACATTTCCAGGAAAGGAGACTGGCTCTGCAGCGACCAGAAATATTAGTCCAGCCCCTGAAAGTTTCCAGTAGGAAATCATCTGCTTTTGGAAGAACTTTCCATCTTAGTAGGAAAGATAAGAAAACAAATAAGTCCATAAATGAGTTCAAGAAGAGTTACCAGTATGACACAGCTGATGTGCCCACACATGAGGAAGTAACACCCTATCACTGGTAGACGAACGAGAAGTACAGACTTGGTTGGTATTGGCTGGTCCTGCTGGAGTAGGTTTGAATGAAGTGAAACAAAAGCTGCTGATCAGTGACACACAGCAGTACGGTGTGGCAGTGCCCTATACCATCAGACCAGGAAGAAGCCAGGAGAGTGATGGTGTTGAATATATTTTCATTTCCAAGCATTTGTTTGAGATGAAATAACGAGTTATTGAGTGTGGGGAATATAAAAACAACTATTGCAGCACAAGTATAGACTCAGTTCGGTCTGTCCTGGCTAAAAATAAAGTTTGTTGGATGTTCAGCCTCATACAATGAAGCACTTAAGGATGGATACTAGAGTTTAAGCTGTATGTGATATTTATAAAGCCTCTGTCAACAGGGCATTTGAGAGAGACAAGAAAAAATGCAAAGACTATCTCAGGCAGAGACGACCAAGGTGCTGCGAAGCCCTTTATGGAAGATGACTTTCAAGAAATGATTAAATTTGCCCAGATAATGGAGAGTCAGTATGGTCATTTTTTGGACAAAACTACAGTAAATGATCTATTTCTGCTTGATTGACTATGCCAAAGCCTTTGACTGTGTGGATCACAATAAACTGAGGAAAATTCTCAAAGAGATGGGAATACCAGACCACCTGACCTACCTCTTGAGAAACCTATATGCAGGTCAAGAAGCAACAGTTAGAACTGGCCATGGAACAACAGACTGGTTCCAAATAGGAAAAGGAGTATGTCAAGGCTGTATATTGTCATCCTGCTTATTTAACTGATATGCAGAGTACATCATGAGAAACGCTGGGCTGGAAGAAGCACAAGCTGGAATCAAGATTTCTGGGAGAAACATCAATAACCTCAGATATGCAGATGACACCACCCTTATGGCAGAAAGTGAGGAGGAACTAAAAAGCCTCTTGATGAAAGTGAAAGAGGAGAGAGAAAAAGTTGGCTTAAAGCTCAGCATTCAGAAAACGAAGATCATGGCATCCGGTCCCATCACTTCATGGGAAATAGATGGGGAAACAGTGGAAACAGTGTCAGACTTTATATTTTTGGGCTCCAAAATCACTGCAGATGGTGACTGCAGCCATGAAATTAGAAGATGCTTACTCCTTGGAAAAAAAGCTATGACCAACCTAGAAGTGAAGTCGCTCAGTCGTGTCTGACTCTTTGTGGCCCCATGGACTATAGCCTACCAGGTTCCTCCATCCACGGGATTTTCCAGGCAAGAGTCCTGGAGTCGGGTGCCATTTCCTTCTCCAGGAGATCTTCCCGACCCAGGGACTGACCCCAGGTCTCCCGCATTGTAGGCAAACGCTTTACCATCTGAGCCACCAACCTAGAAAGCAGATTGAAAAACAGAGACATTACTTTGCCAAGAAAGGTCTGTCCTGTGGTTTTTCCAGTGGTCATGTACAGATGTGAGAGCTGGACTACAAAGAAAGCTGAGTGCCGAAGAACTGATACTTTTGAACTGTGGTACTGGAGAAGACTCTTGAGAGTCTCTTGGACTGTAAGGAGATCCAACCCATCCATCCTAAAGGAAATCAGCCTTGAATATTCATTGGAAGGACTGATGCTGAAGCTGAAACTCCAATACTTTGGCCACCTGATGTGAAGAGGTGACTCATTGGAAAGGTACCTGAGGCTGGGAAAGATTGAAGGCAGGAGGAGAAGGGGTCAACAGAGGATGAGATGCTTGGATGGCATCACTGACTCAATGGACATGAGTTTGAGTAAACTCTGGGAGTTAGTGATGGACAGGGAGGCCTGGTGTGCTGCAGTCTATGGGGTTGCAAAGAGTCAGACACGACTGAATGACTGAACTGATAGTAAATGATGATCTCGCTGTGGCCTTCAATGAGCTGAAAACAACTTTTGACAAATTGGAGACAGATACTCATTGGGTTCCAGTGAGCTGGTTACATTCGTAACTAAGGGAAGTTTTCCTAATTATCTTTTTTTTTTTTTTTGAGTGCATGATTAAATCAGTTACCATTTTGGTGGTAGGGTTTTTTAAATCTATATCACTGTTAGAGATGTACAATCGTGGTTGAAACTGAATGTTTGTTTTGTATCTTTTTACAGTCTTATTTCAAACACAGTGTTTGAGTATAAGATCCACAATTAAAATGTACTCAGTACTATATTCTGAGCAGAACTTTGAACCTTCTGACTGTCTTGAATACAGAGCTCTACCTCCAAGAGGAGGTTGAACTTTTTATAGAGAGAGTTAGCTAGAGAATGTACATGGGTGTCCAGTGCTTCCGCTGGTCTCACACGTGGTCGCTGCCTTTGTATTTGCGTGTTAGCCATTGAAGATGCTATGTTTACAGCCTTGAGCAACTCCAGACAAGACAGTTTAGGTGTATTTTGGGTGGATCATCATAGATGCACCTGGACTGGCATTAAGGTGGAGTCCTCTTACTATCCTAAAAGTGTGACCGTTTCTCTTACATAGACACAGTATAGTCACAGTGTGTGCACTCAAGAATCTCTCTTTAAAGGAATTACTGAAAATCTGCCTTAGTGAGTAGCCTTCATGTTATAGTTTGAGAAGGTTTTGTGAGTACATATACCAGTGACTCAACAAATGCTTAATAAGGGAAGGTAGGCTTTGAAAATTATTATATATGAAACTAAAAACCTTTCCTTATGGCTTAATCACAGTTAGAATGGTAATTACACACCCAAAAGCACTGTTTACAAAGGACAATTTTATTTATAAATTCTCAGACATTTCTTTCTGGACTCACCTGGTTTTGCACTTTCCCAGTAGATTACAAGAATGAATCCTATTCCAAATGTAGGTTTTACATGTTACTGATACAGTTAAAGGAAATGTGATCATTTTCCCAAATATGTGCAGTTGATCACCATATTTAAATTGCACTATAAGATGTTATTTTAGAAAACTGTTCATGTAATGTTAACTTATGTCTTTGTCATCAAAATATTTCTTAACATTGGCCACATACCATCCTAATCTTGCTGTTTTTAAAGAAGTTTAAGACTCCTTTTTAAAAAAATAATGAATTTTTATTTTAATTGGAGGCTAATTACAATATTGTAGTGGATTTTGCCATACATTGACATGCATCAGCCATGGGTGTATGATATTGTAAATATGTAGATGGGATCTCTCATTTTTCTTTGATACTAGTGATCTTCAGCGAGTAAATTATATAGCTCAAAATACTAGAAATGTGCATAGTTGTATAAGAGAATATGTGTCCCATTCTTACATGCAGTAAGACCCTGCCACTCAGAATCATTGCATCTGTGACTTTCAAACAGAAAAAAAAAATTTTTTTTTAATTTGTAAAGAGAGTTTATATATCCTGTTTAAAGAAAAATAAGTGTAGGGAAATTTTATATATTTATCAAGTATTTGAAAGGCATATTTAAAAAAATTATCAAATGAGGCTATTCATAAAACAAACTGCATGTAAAGATGCTGTAATTTAAAATTGTAGCTTTTTAAGTCAGGGTCAACATTCCATGTAAATCTTTTGACCTTCGTACTCAGATCCACACATGTGCTCTGTGCACATCTGAGAGCATGAGTCACCAGGTTTCCTTCATATGTGTGAGACTTCATACCTGATACACACTCACAGCTAAATAGTTAGATAACCAATGTTACCGGACAGCCTCATCCAGACAGCAAGTTCTAAGTTAATTAAGTAAACAGCAACCAATTCAGTTTAAAAAGGGTTTTGGGGTTGCCAAGTCTAATACTGAAGCCATACTTCATGGTTGTGTGGCTGGTCTAAGAAAGTACAATTCTTCCTTGGATGGTTTGTGTAGGATATTCTTTTTGAACACTGATTGAAATTTCCAATAAATTGACTTCCTAGGGAATGAATTATAATTTAGGTAGTCCGAATTCTTTGTTCAGAAATAGAACATGGTTTGTTTTTGTTTTTTGCCTCAATTCTTTACTGTGGAGCTAGAGATCATGTGATAAAAATGGAATCCCTTTTGGCGGCAGGGTTGGTGATGGAAGTGTTATAAAAATATGATTGTCCAATCTCTCTCGCTTTTTACAGTAGAGCTGAACAATATTTTTTAAAATAATGAAAAGGGGAAATTCAGCAATTTGAAAAATTTTCATCAGTAGTACACATATGCGGCCTTGCTAGTGACGTCCACATGGCCACCTTGATACTTCTTAGAAAGAGATTCAGTTCTCTTTAATTTAGTAAGGCAAGGCTAGTAGTTCTATAGGCTTGGTGATAAATGTTGCAAAGGGCTCTTGATCCTATACTTGGTGTACCCCCGGATCCCTCTTGAGGGAAGAGAGACTGGTTCTTTAGGCAGCCTGCTCCCAAGACAATGTGAGCCACTATTTGAGAGAACAGGAATATTTATTTTTTTTAAGTCCAAATATTTAATATCCAAGATTAAGAAGATAAGTCTGTATTCCTACCATTAACAAACTGGACTCTATTTGCTTTTTTTAAAGGTAAAATTGAAATACCATTTATTACCATTATTTTACTTACCAGTGTAGACATTATTGATATTTTTAAGGCTGATCTTCCTGGTATCATGTAATGACTGAATGTATCTAACTTGTAATAATTTAAAGTTGACAAGCATATAAAGGAAAACTATGTTGTTAAAAGTTTCCTGATGATATAGATTTTTATTATTTATTTTCTTTTTGACTAGTAAGAGTTTCCAATTAAAAGTAATGGGAAAACATTGAATGTAATAAAGTATCTTCAAATTAAAAANGTATCTAACTTGTAATAATTTAAAGTTGACAAGCATATAAAGGAAAACTATGTTGTTAAAAGTTTCCTGATGATATAGATTTTTATTATTTATTTTCTTTTTGACTAGTAAGAGTTTCCAATTAAAAGTAATGGGAAAACATTGAATGTAATAAAGTATCTTCAAATTAAAAAAAAAAGTGCTGACAAACTATAGAGCAAGTGAAACTGTCACTAATGGGAGTGAAATGGGTATAATCACGTCAGAAAATGGTTTGGTAGTATCTACTTATGCTAAAATTATATGTGTGCTCTATGATACAGCGATTCTCTTAGATTAATAAACAAAACACTGTGCTCACGTGCTCGTGCACACTCAGTTGTGTTGACTTTTTTCTGTAGCCGATAAACTGTAGCCCGCCAGGCTCCTCTGTCCATGAGATTTCCCAGGCAAGAATACTGAAGTGTCTTGCCATTTTCTACTCCAGGGGAATCTTCCCAACCCAGGGATTGAACCTGTGTCTCCCGCATTGACAGACAGATTCTTTACTACTGAGCTACCTGGGAAACCTGTTCATATGCTCACCAAACCCCAAGTAGAAATTTCCTAAATACTCAGTGTAGAATGGATAAATGAATTGTAGTATGCTTACACAACTGAATATTATAGAGTAAGAGACATAACAACCTACAGCTAACTATATGAACAATAGAGATGAATCTTATAAATATAATGTTGCGTGAAAGAAAGAAACCACATATAAATGCATACATTCTGTATGACTACAAAAACAGTCAAAACTAGTCTATGCTGTTGTAAATTAAGATAGTGGTTACTTTGGTGGTAGTGACTAGAAAAAGTGTTCTGAAATGGGCTTCTGGGATGCTGGTATTAAACATTTGTAAATAGAAAGAGAGCATGATACAAAATTATTTATGTTTCTACTTTTAGAAAATATATATTTTTGAATATACATGAAAACATTTGTGTAGTAGACAGAATAATGCCTGGCTCCCCAACCAAAGATGCCTCTCTCTCTCTCTCTCTCCTAGAAGTGTTAGTCACAAAATTCATGTTGCTGTCCAAGGGAGTCTCCAGGTAAGAATACTGGGGTGGGTTGCCATTCCCTTCTCCAGGGGATCTTCCCAACCCAGGGATCGAACCCAGGTGTCCTACCCTGCAGGAGATTCTTTACTGCCTGAGTCACCACAGAAGCCCCTAAAGGTGCCTTTGCATGCCCTGATTTTCAAAGCCTGTGAGCATGTTCCCTTATGTGGTAAAAAGAACTTTGCGCATGTGGTTATGTTTAAGGGCCTTAAAATGGGGAGATTACTCCGGATTATTTGAACGAGCTCAATCTAATAACATGGGTCTTTCAAAGCAGAGAATCCTTCCCTGCTCTGGTCAGAGGGAGCTGTATCTATGGAAGACACAGAGAGATAACATTGCTGGCTTTGGAGGAAGGAGAACTTTAGCCAAGGAATGTGGGTGACCTCCAGAAGCTTAAAAATGAAAGAAAATGAATTTTCCCCTAGAGCCTCCAGAAAGGAATGCCACCCTGATGGCACCTTGATTTTCAGCCCACTAAGACCTGCATCTGATTTGTGACCTACAGAACTGTAATAATAAGTCTATATTATTTCAAGTCTCAATGTTTTTGATGATTTGTTGTGGTAGCCTCAAAGAGAAGCCTAACAACCCAGTTTGGAAGAAACACCAAGAAGAGTGTAATTAGAGTGATTGTCTCTGGGTAGTGGAATTACAGGTGATTTTTATTATGATGTTTTTCTTCTGAACATTTGATTTCCTTAAGATTTCTTAAAGTGGAATTTTTGAGTCAAAGCCTACAAATATTTGTAAGTGCCTTGAAATTCAATGTGAATTCCCTTTAAAAAAAGGTTGTACCAATTCTTACTCCCATCTAATATTTCTTTTTGCTGACACTTTTGGTGACTTGGTTATGCCAGTTCTCACTCACTTTATGAGCCCCAAGTAAATAAAACAACAGTAAAATACAGAGCCGAGAAAAGAAGCAAAACTGAAATACAAGCCAGAGATTCTATTTTCACGTTACCTTGTAACATATATCCTTGGGGCCACTTCACCATACAGAGCATGCTCACGGATGATGCTTCTAAGCTACTCAAGGTTCTCTTATGACTTCAGTTTAATATTAGTACTGACTTTCTCACCACTCTGTTGAAATTAAGAAGGGCCAGGAGCTTCTTCAAAGTTTCAGAATAGCCTCTTCTTGGAACATCCTGAAGTGCCCTTCCTTTTAAAAAGCCATTTCTTTAGAACATAACCTCCCTTCTAGACTTTTTTTTTTTTCTTTCCTGCCTCATACCTCTCTCTCTGAGATTCTCTCTGCAACAGGTTTCCAGAGCCAGTCTCTAAGTACCTGAGATTTTAACAAGTTGGTACTTCTCTAGGACTTGATGTTCTCTCCCTGTGGGTTAGGAGAGGGCATGCTTTTTCAGCTGATTCCAATCAAGATGCTCACCCTATAAGGGAAAAGCTAAAAAAAGAATGTGTGTGTATATATAACTGAATCACTTTGTTGTACAGCAGAAACTAGTGCAACATTGTAAATCAACTATACTTCAATTTAAAAAATTTAAAAAGAAACAACATTTCAATGAATCTAAAAAAAAAGACACTCTGCTGGTAAGTAACTTTAAGGTATGGATTCAAGAGAGAAATTTTGAAATTGAAAAAAATACATGCGATCCTTATAATTTGCTGTATGTTTCTAAAATGAATTAAGCATGTATTATCATGTAAAAAAATGCAGCTATCATGATCCTAAGTCAAAGGCATGAAAAATAAAGTACATATTCCACATTAAGTTAATAATATTTCCTTCACTTAAGAACATAGAAGACATACGAGGAGGATGATTTAAATAACCCATTTGTCTTTTAAAAAGCTGTTCAAGTAATTTCCAGCTGATATGTTTTTTGTTTTGATAAATCTCCCAACACTAAGGAGTGACATTTAAAAATCATTCCTCTGACCTCAGAAATGCTCTCAAGTACTAAGTGCTCAACAGATGTTTGCTGTTCTTGATGATGATGGTATTTTCAGACCAAAAAACATTTTCAAATCTAAGGACTGACTCACCATTTCTCCCCGTCATCCGCTCCTGCCACTCTCAGTTTATTTAAAACTACAAATAGAGCTAGTCCTTGGATTGCTGTTAACAGGAAGCACTAAGTGCTATTAAATCTTTTTTAAAAAATTATTTATTTTTAAAATACCAGCCTTCACTACCAAATTGGTAGAGCAGCAACTGTATTGCTTCCCAGGTCACACTAATGGTAAAGAACCAGCCTGTCAATACAGGAGAAATAAGAGACGGGGGTTCAATCCTTGGGTTAGGAAGAGCCCTGGAGGAGGGCATGGCAACTCACTGCAGTATTCTTGCCTGGAGAATCCCATGGACACAGGAGGCTGGCGGGCTACAGTCTATAGGGTTGCACAGAGTTAGACACTAAAGCAACTTAGCATGTCTAGCCTGGCGTTTCACATGATGTACTCTGCATATAAATTAAATAAGCAGGGTGAAAATATACAGCCTTGACGTACTCCTTTCCCGATTTGGGACCAATCTGTTTTCCATGTCCAGTTCTAACAATTGCTTCTTGACCTGCCTACAGATTTCTCAGAAGGCAGGTCGGCTGGTCTGGTATTCCCGTCACCTAAAGAATTTTCCACAGTCTGCTGTGATCCACACAAAGGCTTTGGCATAGTGAGTTAAGCAGAAATAGATGTTCTTCTGGAACTCTCTACCTTTTTTGATGATCCAGCAGATGTTGGCAATTTGATCTCTGGTTCCTCTGCCTTTGCTAAATCCAGCATGAACATCTGGAAGTTCACTGCTCACGTACTGCTGAATCCTGGCTTGGAGAATCTTGAGCATTACTTCGCTAGCGTGTGAGATGAGTGCAATTGTGTGGTAGTTTGAACATTTTTGGCGTTGCCTGTCTTTGGGATTGGAATGAACACTGACCTTTTCCAGTCCTGTGGCCACTGCTGAGTTTTCCAAATTTGCTGGCACATTGAGTGCAGCACTCTCACAGCATCATCTTTTAGGATTTGAAATAGCTCAGCTGCAATTCCTTCACCTCCACTAGCTTTGTTCAGAGTGATGCTTCCTGAGGCCCTCTTGACTTCACATTCCAGGATGTCTGGCTCTAGGTGAGTGATCACACCACTGTGGATATCTGGGTCATGAAGATCTTTTTTCTATACTTCTCCTGTGTTTTCTTGCCACCTCATCTTAATATCTTCTGCTTTTGTTAGGTCCATACAATTTCTGTCCTATTGTGCCCATATTTGCAAGGAATGTTCCCTTGGAATCTCTAATTTTCTTGACAGCATCTCTAGTCTTTCCCATTCTATTGTTTTCCTCTATTTCTTTTCACTGATTGCTGAGCAAGGCTTTCTTATCTCTCCTTGCTATTCTTTGGAGCCCTGCATTCAAATGGGTGTATCTTTCCTTTTCTCCTTTGCCTTTTGCTTTTCTTCTTTTCTCAGCTATTAGTAAGGCCTCCTCAGATAGCCATTTTGCCTTTTGCATTTCTTTTTCTTGGGGATGGTCTTGATTCTTGCCTCCTGTACAATGTCATGAACCTCTGTCCATAGTTCTTCAGACACTCTATCAGATCTAATGCCTTGAATCTAGTTGTCACTTCCACTGTATAATCATAATGGATTTGATTTAGGTCATACCAGAATGGTCTAGTGATTTGCTATGACCAGTGTGTTCTCTTGGCAAAACTCTGTTAACCTTTGCCCTGCTTCATTCTGTACTCCAAGGCCAAATTTGCCTGTTACTCCAGGTATCTCTTGACTTTCTACTTTTGCATTCCAGTCCCTTATAGTAAAAAGGACATCTTTTTTGGTTGTTAGTTCTAGAAGGTCTTGTAGGTTTTCATAGAACCATTAAACTTCAGCTTCTTCAGTGTTACTGGTTGGTGCATAGATTTGGATTACCGTGATACTGAATGGTTTGCCTTGGAAATGAACAGAGATCATTCTGTCATTTATGAGATTGCATCCAAGTACTGCATTTTGGACTCTTGTTTGATGGCTACTCCATTTCTTCTAAGGGATTCCTGCCCACAGTAGTAGATATAATGGTCATCTGAGTTAAATTCACCCATTCCAGTCCATTTTAGTTNGCCTTGGAAATGAACAGAGATCATTCTGTCATTTATGAGACTGCATCCAAGTACTGCATTTTGGACTCTTGTTTGATGGCTACTCCATTTCTTCTAAGGGATTCCTGCCCACAGTAGTAGATATAATGGTCATCTGAGTTAAATTCACCCATTCCAGTCCATTTTAGTTCTCTGATTCCTAGAATGTCGACATTCACTCTTGCCATCTCCTGTTTGACCTCTTTCAATTTGCCTTGATTCATGGCCCTGACATTCCAGGTTCCTATGTGATATTGCCCTTCACAGCATGGGACCTTCCTTCCATCACCAGGCACATCCATAATCGGGTGTTGTTTTGCTTTGGCTCTTTCTCTTCAATCTCTCTGGAGTTATTTCTCCATTGATCCCCAGTAGCATATTGGGTCCATACCAACCTGGGGAGCTCATCTTTCAGTGTCCTATCTTTTTGCCTTTTCATACTGTTCATGGGGTTAGATATTGCCCTTCACAGCATGGGACTTTCCTTCCATCACCAGGCACATCCATAATCGGGTGTTGTTTTGCTTTTGCTTTCTCTCTTCAATCTCTCTGGAGTTATTTCTCCATTGATCTCCAGTAGCATATTGGGTCCATACCAACCTGGGGAGCTCATCTTTCAGTGTCCTATCTTTTTGCCTTTTCATACTGTTCATGGGTTTTCAAGGCAAGAATACTGACGTGGTTTGCCATTCTCTTCTCCAGTGGACCACATTTGTCTGAACTCTCCACCATGACCTGTCCATCTTGGGCGGCCCTACACGACATGGCTCATAGTTTCTTTGACTTAGACAACGCGGTGGTACATGTGACCAGATTGGTTAGTTTTCTGTGATTGTGGTTTTCAGTCTGTGTGCCCTCTGATGGGGAAGGATAAGAGGCTTATGGAAGCTTCCTGATGGGAGAGACTGACTGAGGGGGAAACTGGGTCTTGTTCTGATGGGTTGGGCCATGCTCAGTACATATTTAGCCCGGTTTTTTTTTTGTGTGTGTATATTTATCAATGACCCAGTAGGACAGACATAAAAATCTCCTAAAATTGCTTTTGAGATGCATCCTAAGCAATTTATTATATATATATGGGACCAGATGCCATGAACTTAATGTTTCACATGTATATATATATACACA
Organism: Oreotragus oreotragus; assembly: GCA_006410675.1. Lineage (NCBI taxonomy): Eukaryota > Metazoa > Chordata > Mammalia > Artiodactyla > Bovidae > Oreotragus > Oreotragus oreotragus. The sequence continues at coordinate 149,510 of SJYX01005638.1, read as the reverse complement.
TGTCAGTTCAGTTGCTCAGTTGTGTCTCTTTGTGACCCCATGGACTGCAGCACGCCAGGCTTCTCTGTCCATCACCAACTCCCAGAGCTTACTCAAACTCATGTCCACTGAGTTGGTGATGCCATCCAACATCTCATTCTCTGTCATCCCTTTCTCCTCCCACCTTCACTCTTTACCAGCATCAGGGCCTTTTCCAATGAGTCAGTTCTTTGCATCAGGTGGCCAAAGTATTGGAGTTTAGCTTCAGTATTAGTCCTTCCAATGAATATTCAGGACTGATTTCCTTTAGGATGGACTGGTTGGATCTCCTTGCTGTCCGAGAGACTCTCAAGAGTCTTCCCCAACACCATAATTCAAAAGCATTAATTCTTAAGTGCTCAGTTTTCTTTATGCTCCATCTCTAACAGCCATACATGACTACTGGAAAAACCATAGCTTTGACTAGATGAACCTCTGTCAGCAAAGTAATGTCTCTGTTTTTTTAATATGCTGTCTAAGTTGGTCATAGCTTTTCTTCCAAAGAGTAAGTATATTTTAATTTCATGGCTGCAGTCACCATCTGCAGTGATTTTTGTAGCCCCAAAAGATAAAGGCTTTCACTGCTTCCATTGTTTCCCCATCTATTTACCATGAAATGATGGGACCAGATGACATGATCTTAATTTTCTGCATGTTGAGTTTTAAGTCTACTTTTTCACTCTCCTCTTTCACTTTCATCAAGAGGCTCTTTAGTTCTTCTTTGCCTTTTGCCATAAGAGTGGTGTCATCTGTGTATCGGAGGTTATTGCTATTTCTGCCCACAATCTTGATTCCAGTTTGTGCTTCATCCAGCCCAGCATTTCTCCTGATGTACTCTGCATATAAGTTAAATAAGCAGGGTAATAATATATAGCCTTGACGTACTCCTTTCCCAATTACAACCAGTTTGTTGTTCCATGTCCAGTTTTAATGGTTGCTTCTTGACCCGCATACCAATTTCTCAGGAGGCAGCTGAGGTGGTCTGGTAATTCTATCTCCTGAAGAATTTCCCACCATCTGTTGTGATCCACACAGTCAAAGGCTTTGGCATAGCCCATAAACAGAAGTAGATATTTTTCTGGCACTCTCTTGCTTTTTCGATGATCCAGTGGATGTTGGCAATTTGATCTCTGGTTCTTCTATCTTTTCTAAAATCAATTTGAACATCTGAAAGTTCACAGTTCACGTACTGTTGTTGAACATCTGGAAATTCAACATGAAGTTGCTGAAATTGTTGACCATCTGGAAGTTCATGGTGCACATATTGTGAATGTACTATTCATAATTCACATACATTATAAATATAATATAATCTACCAAGTGATAAATATCATCTTTTTAAAAGGAACTTCCATTTTTCTCTCTCTTACAAAGACAGGTATAAGACGATATCTGATTGTGTTAGAGAAAGTGAAAAAGTGAATATATTTGAGTAGAAATAATGTGTGAGCCTCTAAAAAGCAAAGGGAAATTTGAAACAACAAGCCAGTGCATTGTACAGCTTTAAACCCCACCTCTACATCCTCTCATCTCAGCAGATGTCTTTCTTTTTTCTCTTTTATTAAATACAAGTCAGCTTTTCCTCTTCTCTTAATGTCACTCATTCAATTGCACTTAACTTATTTCACTGTCAGAAAGAAGCTCTTCTCATTCAACCTTACTCTTTTCAGGAATATCAGTACTTGTCAACTTCCATTTCACTTGAACATTTCTTACATATTCATTCTCTTCCCTCCACTAACTTATTCCTCTTGGCTGTTAAGCAGAATCAAGTCTTTGCATATCTGAAAAGAAAACAAAAACCAAAACTCCACAACTCCCCTTTTCAACCCTGTGACTTTTAAAATGGTATTTATTCTTAAGCTAGCACTCACTAAGCTTTTACTGTGTTTGGGAGAGTGGATCAAACTCAACTGTTTACATGAGTTATTTTATTTAATCCTCAAACCTGCCTTATAAAACAGGTAATATTATCCTCAATTGACAGAGAAAACTGAGGCACTTGAGTTTGAGCAACTTACCTCCAAAGCATGCAAGTATTTAGTAATGGAGCTGGGACTTGAAAGCATTACTGTCTGAACCTAAAACTCAAGATCTTAACCACTGTGCTGGGTATTCTTTTTCACATTCTCTGTTTCTCCATTTCTCCTTCTCTTTATATACCTCCCTTCCTCTCTCTCTCTCCTCCCTGTTTCCTCCCTCTTTCCTTTCTTATCTCCCTCTGTTCCTTTTTTCATTATCCTCTTTTTCAAAAGGATATTCATAGCATATATGATGTTCTACCTCACTCATTAACTTCTGGCAGTGATTTCTGCTTCCACAACTGCATTACAATTATTCTATCAAGAAATACAAAAAGGCAAAATGGCTGCCTGAGGAGGCCTTACAAATAGCTGAGAAAAGAAGAGAAGCAAAAGGCAAAGGAGAAAAGGAAAGGTATACCCATTTGAATGCAGAGCTCCAAAGAATAGCAAGGAGAGATGAGAAAACCTTCCTCAGTGATCAGCACAAAGAAATAGAGGAAAACAATAGAATGGGAAAGACTAGAGATGTCTTCAAGAAAATTAGAGATTCCAAGGAAACATTCCTTGCAAATATGGGCACAATAAAGGACAGAAATTGTATGTCAAGGCTGTATATTGTCACCCTGCTTATTTAACTTATATGCAGAGTATATCATGAGAAACGCTGGGCTGGAAGCACAGCTAGAGTCAAGATTGCCGGGAGAAATATTAATAACCTCAGATATGCAGATGACACCACACTTATGTCAGAAAGTAAAGAGGAACTAAAAAGCCTCTTGATGAAAGTGAAAGAGGAGAGTGAAAAAGTTGGTTTTAAACTCAACATGCAGAAAATTAAGATCATGGCATCTGGTCCCATCACTTCATGGCAAATAGATGGGGAAACAATGGAAGTAGTGAGAGACTTTATTTTTTGGGGGGGGGGGCTCCAAAATCACTGCAGATGGTGACTGCCCCCATGAAATTAAAAGACGCTTGCTCCTTGGAAGAAAAGCTATGACCAACCTAGACAGCACATTGAAAAGCATAGAGATTCCTTTGCTGACAGAGGTCTGTCTAGTCAAAGCTATGCTTTTTCCAGCAGTCATGAATGGATGTGAGAGTTGGACCATAAAGAAAGCTGAGCACTGAAGAGTTGATGCTTTTAAACTGTGGTGTTGGAGAAGATTCTTGAGAGTCCCTTGGACAGAAAGGAGGTCCAACCAAACCATCCTAAAGGAAACCAGTCCTGAATATTTATTGGAAGGACTAATAGTAAAGCTGAAATTCCAATACTTTGGCCACCTGATGTGAAGAACTGACTCATTGGAAAAGGCCTTGGTGCTGGGAAAGAATGGAGGCAGGAGGAGAAGGGGACGACAGAGGACGAGATGGTTGGATGGCATCAGCAACTCAATGGCCATGAGTTTGAGCATGCTCTGGGAGTTGGTGATGGACAGGGAGCCTGGCCTGCTACAGTCCATGGGGTCACAAAGAGTCAGACACAACTAAGAAACTGAACTGACTGAACTGAATCTTCTAAGCACCAAATATGAACTTTCCCCCGCTTCTCTTTATTCCAGTCTCATTTTATTCTACCTTTCTACAGCATTTAACAGAGCCTATAATAACCCTTGTTTTCCTGAATCTTTTTTCTTCTTGGCTGTATGAACACTGCACAGTTCTAACTCTAATGTGATCTCTTAAAACATTCAATTATTTACTCATTCCTTAATCTATTTATTTTTCAGTAAATATTCATTGGCTATCTATCATGTGTTGGCCTTGCTCTTTGTGGTAGCAATATCAACAAGTACCAAACAAAGTTCTGGCCCTCAGAGACCTTACATTTCAGAGGAGGTCATGAGGCAATACAAACAATTTTTTAGAGAGTAAAGTATATAGTGTGTTTATATATAAAAAGAGGTGTTTTGGGGGGAAAGAGCATTCAGGCAGAAGAATAGAAAGTACAAAGTTTTTGAGGTGGGGACAGCATGGAAACCTTTGTAGTTGGAGTACTGTGAGCAGGAGGAGAGAGGTGGTTATGCTGTCAGGGAGGGAGACACAGACCAGATTACCTAGAGTCTTACAGAACGTAAAAGGAAGTTGGCTTTTGCTTGACATAAAATAAGTCATCGGAGATTTGAAAAAGTGGTAACATGATATGGCTATTATTTTTAAATAATCATTTTGAATGTTGCCAACAGATGAGAGGAGGACAAAGACAAAAGCAGGAATGAAAAGACTATTGCACTATATACCAGTGAGCAATAATTATCATTTAAGGAAATTTGGTAACAGTTGAAGTTGTGATATGTAACTGAATTAGGGATATATTTTGAAGGTAGACCTAACAGGATGTGTAATACTAATAGACCATTTGTGTGGTCTGAGACAATGAGAGAAGTCACGAGTTTGGTCTGATTTATTGGAGATCCAAGTGTTGTGGAAAAGAAAAACTCTACATGTAATGAATATAAAATTGCAAATAAAAATAATATATGAAGGCAAATATTTCTTTTGAATGTGTTGTGGTTTGTTTCCAAGGTGGTCCCCTTTGATCTTGACTGCATCACAGAATATTTTAACTGTAAATATAAAAGATCATGAGCTAGAACTATCCAGTGAAGCCATTCCTGAATTTCCAACAGACAGAAATTGTGAGTTACTAAATGTTTTAAGACACTAAGTTTGGGGCTAATTTGTTTTGTAAGAAAAGACATCTAACACAAAGACATCTAACACAGATTTTGGTGCCAAGAGTGGAACACTACCATAATAAAGACCTGAACTATGCAGAAACTTTGGAATTAGATAGTAATCAGAGGGTAGAAGGATTTTGATGAAGTGCTATGTTAAGGCTATCACTGGTAAGACTGTGCATAGCATCCTGATGGGCTTTAATGAGGCTTCAGATGAGGGCTTTAAGGAAAATGGGGAATGTTAGAAACTGCAGGAAAGGGAATCCTTATTATATACAGGATGGGAAGTTTAGCAACACCATCACCACTCAAGCCTTCACATTAGGGAAGTCTCAGCTGACATCTTAACTGTAGCCTCTTAAAAGACCTTGAATGACAGCTACCAAGTTAAAACTCTTTGAATTCTTGACCTACAGATGTGAAATAATACATGTGTTATTGTTTAAGTTTTGGACTCATTTGTTATTGCAGCAATTGACAGTAGCAGTTGTTTATAGAACAAGAAATCACAATAAATCATCCATTTTGTTTTAAAAGCTGGCAAATACCACAAACTTGACACAAATCCAGGAAAATAACATAATACTCATAGCAATTAACTGTCTGGTACATGCTATAGTATCTTTTTTTTTTCCCCTATAGTTTTTGTCTGCAACTCTTTGAAAAGTCAGTCTATCATGGTTGATCAATTTTTTAAAATTGATAGCATTGCACTTTCTTTCATCTCCACATATATTTGTAAAACATATAAGGATTAAGGATTTTTGTCAAATTTGGGAAACTTCTATCAAGTTTATTTAATTTATAAGCTGTAAGAGTTCAGAGTACTTCAATTTTTTTGTACAGTGCCTAATATTAAATACAATTTGAATTGATGACACCCATGAACCAGTTTTGCATCAATGTGCTCATTGTAAGTGGCATTATTATGGGTTTTATATTATCTTCATCAATGTCAATATTTTGTATCAAACCAGCAAGAAATTTAAATCTTTTCCCGATATAGTCATATGATTAACTTCTCTTCACTTTTTGAACTCTTAAACAATCTAAGAGCCTATTCATTGCTTCTATTGAAAATTTATTTCTTCCTCTTAATGAATTATTGCTTTTGGCATAATCTGGAAAAAATGTTTCAATTCGCTTCTCAATGTCAGAATAATTTCTATTGATTTCATCACTCATCTATTTCACATCACTTCACTTTTGCTTCACATTTCCTTAATTTGTTATCTGAATTTTCTCTCTGTGCTTTAATAGATAAATTTAAAGATGAAAAAGGAGTTCCTTTTATATTCAACCAAATAAGGAGTCTATATATGTCCATTTGTTTTATGGAAAATTTCCAAAGTATCTTCTCAAATTGGCTTCACAACATCAGAATAATTTGTATCTTAATAAATTTTACAAAACCATATGACTATGAGAATACATACCTGCTGTTCAGTTCAGTTCATTTGCTCAGTCGTGTCCAACTTTTTGTGACCCCATGAATTACAGCACTGCAGGCCTCCCTGTCCATCACCATCTCCCGGAGTTCACTCAGACTCACGTCCATCGAGTCCGTGATGCCATCCAACCATCTCATCCTCTGTCATCCCCTTCTCCTCCTGCCCCCAATCCCTCCCAGCATCAGAGTCTTTTCCAATGAGTCAACTCTTCGCATGAGGTGGCCAAAGTACTGGAGTTTCAGCTTCAGCATCATTCCCTCCAAAGAAATCCCAAGACTGATCTCCTTCAGAATGGACTGGTTGGATCTCCTTGCAGTCCAAGGGATTCTCAAGAGTCTTCTCCAACACCACAGTTCAAAAGCATCAGTTCTTCAGCACTCAACTTTCTTCACAGTCCAACTCTCACATCCATACATGACTACTGGAAAAATCATAGCCTTGACTAGGTGGACCTTTGTTGGCAAAGTAATGTCTCTGCTTTTGAATATGCTATCTAGGTTGGTCATAACTT
>SJYX01005638.1:126871-137404 GCA_006410675.1 Oreotragus oreotragus | reverse complement strand
TCAGAATGGACTGGTTGGATCTCCTTGCAGTCCAAGGGACTCTCAAGAGTCTTCTCCAACACCACAGTTCAAAAGCATCAATTCTTCAGCACTCAGCCTTCTTCACAGTCCAACTCTCACATCCATACATGACCACAGGAAAAACCATAGCCTTGAATAGATGGACCTTAGTCGGCAAAGTAATGTCTCTGCCTTTGAATATGCTATCTAGGTTGGTCATAACTTTTCTTCCAAGGAGTAAGCATCTTTTAATTTCTAGTAAGCATCTTTTAAGTGTCTAGTCAAGGCTATGGTTTTTCCAGTGGTCATGTATGGATGTGAGAGTTGGACTGTGAAGAAAGCTGAGTGCCAAAGAATTGATGCTTTTGAATTGTGTTGTTGGAGAACACTCTTGAGAGTCCCTTGGACTGCACGGAGATCCAGCCAGTCCATTCTGAAGGAGATCAACCCTGGGATTTCTTTGGAAGGAATGATGCTGAAGCTGAAACTCCAGTACTTTGGACACTTCATGTGAAGAGTTGACTCATTGGAAAAGATTCTGATGCTGGGAGGGATTGGGGGCAGGAGGAGAAGGGGACGACCGAGGATGAGATGGCTGGATGGCATCAGCTACTTGATGGACGTGAGTCTGAGTGAACTCTGGGAGTTGGTGATGGACAGCGAGGCCTGGGGTGCTGCAATTCATGGGGTTGCAAAGAGTCGGACACGACTGAGCGACTGAACTGAACTGTACTGATTGCAGGTTCGATTCTTGGGTTGGGAAGATCCCCTGGAGAAAAAACTGGCTACCCACTCCCGTATTCTTGGGCTTCCCTGGTGGTTCAGATGATAAAGAATCCACCTGCAGTGCGGGAGACCTGGGCTCGATCCTTGGGTTGGGAAGATTCCCTGGAGGAGGGCATGGTAACTCACTCCAGTATTCTTGCCTGGAGAATCCCATGGCCAGAGGAGCCTGGTGGGCCACAGTCCATGGGGTCGCAAAGAGCTGGACACGACTGAGTGACTAAGCAGCAGCAAACTAAAATACGAATTCTTCTGATGTTAAGAAGCAAGTGTTTTTTTTTCCCCAGATATTTTCCCAGAACATCAGTTGAGAGTGAAGGGGAATGAGTGAGGTTGGGTTGGAGGTTTGAGAAATGAGAAGGTGTTTTGTTTACTGTCATATAATCAACATTAGCACACTATCTGGTACTAGGCGTAACTACACATGAAAAGTCATTGCATTCTTTCTTTATATTTTCAGGGTATCTTTTTATTGTTTGAAGTATGGTTGATTTACAGTGCTTCATGTATACAGCAGGTGTACAATGTTTCAGGTGTATATATATGTGTGTGTGTATATATATATATATTCTTTTTCAGAGTATTTTACACTTCAGATTATTAAAAGATATTGAATATATTTCCCTGTGCTATACAATAGGCCCTTGTTGTTTATCTATTATATATATATATATCTGTTTATATCTGTTAATCTCAAACTACAAATTTATCCTTCTCCCTCCTTTCCCCTTTGGTAACCATAAATTTGTTTTCTTTGTAAGCCTATTTCTGTTTTGTGAATAAATTCATTTGTATCATTTTTTTAGATTCCACATATAAGTTATATCATATGATATTTTTCTTTCTCTCTCAGGATAACTTTTGACTTTCTATCTTCACATTCTCATGCTAACCAGCCTGTTTTAGGCATGCATCTTTCCTTGTCTGACTGGTCTACCATCTTTAGTTTATCTTCCTCCAAACTATCCCTCACATTGAGTTCTTATTATGCCTATGTTTCTCAATAAGAGAATGCTGAGTGAATAAATGAATGTATAACTGATAATACAAACAGTAACACTTGATAAGCATAAACACAATGGATTTCTTTACAGAGGAAAGCTGAACATAATATAAAATGACAGCTCTTAAGCTTGGGCTTATAGAACTCTCAAGAATGAGGGTCATATAACCTGATACAGAGAGAGTATAAAAAGTAAAATTCTGTCACTCTTGACCTTATGCAAGTAACTTTTGTTTTGTTTCTAGAAAAATAAAAATAAGTGATAAAAATAAGTCAACATATGACTCATCTGAAAGGAAGTACAAGTTTTAAACTTTAAAAGTGCTTATTTATTTTCTAATAGAAAAACAAATCTATGTTAATTGTAGGATACTTGAGAAATACAGAAAAGTATAAAGGATCAAATAAAACCACCACTGAAATACTGCTTAACTTTATTTTTTTTCTAGTTGTGTATTTTAAATTGAGTTCATTATCTTCTTTATAGTTTTGTATTCTGGCATTTTTGTTTATGTTATAAGCAATATGTTATTAAATATTCTTCTAAAACATTTGTTATAATGGCTGAAGCATATTCTCTCTGATAGGTCTATCATAATTTAAGCATTTCTTCATTGTTGTTAATTTGTGTTGACTTTCTTTCCAGATAAAGATATCATGAGATAAAAGTATAGTCATGATCATTATCTTTCCATCAAATGATGATTTTGTGAGTTCAGGGAAGTGGAATTAAGTGGATAGTTATCATATTTTTTTTCCCTCCTTAATCTTTGTCACATCACCTTATATCTCTACCTAAAATAAAGTTTATACCCTTCCTTCTGAAAACTACTTTCAGTGAAGCAGTCCACATTTTGTAAAACATCTGAGCTCTGGAACAGACATAGCTTTGCTACTCTTCCACTTAAAAAATATATCTTTTATGATAACTGCAGGGACAAAATACTTGAAAGAAAATACTAGTATAATAGCTACACAGTCTTTTTTAGATAATGGTGCTAGATCTCCTTTGAAATTGGACTCTACTTGTAGTTTACATGTTATTATAGATGAACTTATTAAGATTTCATGATGATGGAAGCAATATAAAGAGCTAAGAGTATATGTCTCCTACTGTCCTGGTTTCTATTCCTATTTGTAGGAAATTTCCAAATTAGAGAATAAAAAAACTTTATATTACAGAGGTTCTAAATTCTCAGAACACTTGTTTTAAAGTCATGTTGCTCTGTTGATGAATCACCCAAGCTTTATAAAATGATTCATCATTAATCATTACAAAAAATAAGCTTAACAATCCATAAGCTCAAAATACTACTATTTTATTAGCTCCATATTTATTGAAGCCATATTACTTTGACTAAGTCTAGAAACAAAGAATGTTCAAAAAGTTTATTCTTCAAAATGGCAGCTCTTTCCATTCCTTCAATGCTCTATTTAGTCATATCTATCAAGGTGACATTTATTAGCAGAGAGAAAACTTGGTAAATATTTTTTATCCCCCTAAAAGGGAATAGGTCTTTGATCCATGTTTCTGTATAGAGCATATACTTAACTCCATACAGAACTATGTGTTGTACATCAAGTATGAGAGCTTGCTGCTGCTAAGTCACTTCAGTCATGTCCGATTCTGTGTGACCCCATAGANAGGGAATAGGTCTTTGATCCATGTTTCTGTATAGAGCATATACTTAACTCCATACAGAACTATGTGTTGTACATCAAGTATGAGAGCTTGCTGCTGCTAAGTCACTTCAGTCATGTCCGATTCTGTGTGACCCCATAGACGGCAGCCTACCAGGCTTCCCCGTCCCTGGGATTTTCCAGGCAAGAACACTGGAGTGGTTGTATGAGAGCTTAGGTTCTTGAAATTTCCTGTCACCTGAGTATGTTTTGAAGTATTCTAAGTCTCCATTTCTAATTCATGGATGAGAAAACCGAGGCCAGCATTGTTTATTAGTGAGATCAAGGTTGCATCTGTGCTCAGACAAGGTTTTAAGGAAAACCAACAGACCCTGGGTTTCTGATCTGTTGCTGAATCAACAAAGACTGTGTTTTCTGGGCACAGTATATTTCAACTCTGCTGTTCCACACCTGTCTCGGGCTCTTTCTAATCAGCGTCAGACGGAGTTTTAATGCTAACGCCCACAGACTGGCATATGTCTTTACTTATGTGCCTTAGAAGCATGCTGTGTACCCGGGAAGCTATGTACTGGGATGAATACATGGAAATTCATGGGCTTTGCAACCACTTTGGAGCAGCTCCACACTTCATGGGGCAAACCATTTAACCTCTTTGAGTTTTTAGTTGCCTCATATTTACAGTAGGAATGTTTAAGTTCCTCTGTCTGAGGATTTTGTGTGTTTAGTGAGTTAACTTAGGTATGGCACTTAGCACCATGCCTGGCGCATAATAGGCACTCTGCTCTAAAGAAGCTTAGGTTCTTGAAATTTCCTGTCACCTGAGTATGTTTTGAAGTATTCTAAGTCTCCATTTCTAATTCATGGATGAGAAAACCGAGGCCAGCATTGTTTATTAGTGAGATCAAGGTTGCATCTGTGCTCAGACAAGGTTTTAAGGAAAACCAACAGACCCTGGGTTTCTGATCTGTTGCTGAATCAACAAAGACTGTGTTTTCTGGGCACAGTATATTTCAACTCTGCTGTTCCACACCTGTCTCGGGCTCTTTCTAATCAGCGTCAGACGGAGTTTTAATGCTAACGCCCACAGACTGGCATATGTCTTTACTTATGTGCCTTAGAAGCATGCTGTGTACCCGGGAAGCTATGTACTGGGATGAATACATGGAAATTCATGGGCTTTGCAACCACTTTGGAGCAGCTCCACACTTCATGGGGCAAACCATTTAACCTCTTTGAGTTTTTAGTTGCCTCATATTTACAGTAGGAATGTTTAAGTTCCTCTGTCTGAGGATTTTGTGTGTTTAGTGAGTTAACTTAGGTATGGCACTTAGCACCATGCCTGGCGCATAATAGGCACTCTGCTCTAAAGGAATATGCATACTACTGTGCTGGCAAAGCCTTAAAATTGCAGAGTATTTTTTTTGGGGAATTATGTATATGAATTTCTGAAGGTTGTTTTGGTGTTTTCTATTGTAAGGATTTTTTACCAGCTGAGCCACAAGGGGAGTTGAAGCATTTAGTTCCAGGGTTAACATGGTAGAAATAAGACTTCTAAATGCAGTTATTTTTCCGGAGTCTAAATAATGGTGAATTTTTGAAAAATGACTTCAAAGTTACCCCAGGAAGAAAAGAAAAAAAAAAAAAAAAAAGACCAGTAATGGGCAGAACTTCTTTCTCATGCTTCCGTTTCATTAAGCATGAAACTAGAAATATAAGAAATGCTAAGGGAAATCACCCACTCATTTTATTGAAGCTTTCTTCCCCCCAGGATGGCATCTAATTGCTTCTCAAACAGTTCCAGTGAGTTGCTTTTAAAAATGTGACTTTATGTTTCTAAAAGAATTCTCCATATCTGTGACTGGAAAGCAAATGAGGTTACACCAAATTTACACTTGCTCTTTCATTAAAACATGTGCTTTGAACACAATATACATTGAAACAAATAAGTCCCAAATCATAGAGAACTTGATCACTTTATCATTGCACCTTGTTGTAGCTGCCTTGGACCCTAGGTACTTTCTCTTAAGGGAGAGAATGTTGGAGCTACAAGACATAGGATTAATTACTTTAACCTACTTCTATTTATGAAAGTACAATTCCTGTGGCTCTGTCTCCATCCCACTGCTTCTCGATAACAAAAGAGCATAATTTAGGTTCACCCATTAAGGTCCTGTCCTCATTACCACAAACTAGACCAAGAGGAATTTTCCCACTGATGGCTTTTTCCCAGCCATTTTGGTCTTGTTTTGAGACCATATTAAGACAGTTTTACATTAATTGCCAGAAGAACTTTTATTGTTATTTTGAATTTTAGACCAATAAGGGTGTATCAAACTCTTCAGAGAAAAGGAACCCTAGAATATATACCTCAGTTCAGTTCAGTTCAGTTGCTCAGTTGTGTCCAGCTCTTTGTGATCGTATAGACTGCAGCACTCCATGCTTCCCTGTCCATGGCCACCTCCTGGAGTTTACTCAGACTCACGTCCATTGAGTCAGTGATGCCATCCAACCATCTCATCCTCTGTCTCCCCTTCTCCTCCTGCCTTCAATCTTTCCCAGCATCAGGGTCTTTCCAAATGAGTCAGCTCTTCCCATCAGGTGGCCAAAGTATTGGAGCTTCAACATCGTTCTTCCAATGAACACTCAGGTCTGATCTCTTTTAGGATGGATTGGTTGGATCTCCTTGCAGCCCAAAGAACTCTCAAGAGTCTTCTCCAATACCACAGTTCAAAAGCATCAGTTCTTCGCTGCTCAGCTTTCTTTATAGTCCAACTCTCACATCCATACATGACTACTGGAAAAACCATAGCCTTGACTAGATGGACCTTAGTTGGCAAAGTAATGTCTCTGCTTTGTAATATGCTGTCTAAGTTGGTCATAACTTTCCTTCCATGGAGTAAGTGTCTTTTAATTTCATGCTGCAATCACCATCTGTAGTGATTTTGGAGTCAGCCACTGTTTCTACTGCTTCCCCATCTATTTGCCATGAAGTGATGGGGCCAGATGCCATGATCTTCGTTTTCTGAATGTTGAGCTTTAAGCCAACTTTTTCACTCTCCTCTTTCACTTTCATCAAGAAGCTCTTTAGTTCTTCTTCACTTTCTGCCATAAGGGTGGTGTCATCTGCATATCTGAGGTTATTGATATTTCTCCCGGCAATCCTGATTCCAGTTTGTGCTTCATCCAGCCCAGCATTTCTCATGATGTACTCTGCATATAAATTAACTAAGCAGGGTGACAATATACAGCCTTGACGTACTCCTTTTCCTATTTGGGATCAGTCTGTTCCATGTCCAGTTCTAACTGTTGCTTCCTGATCTGCATACAGGTTTCTCAAGAGGCAGGTCAGGTGGCCTGGTATTCCCATCTCTTTCAGAATTTTCCACAGTTTATTGTGATCCACACAGTCAAAGGCTTTGGCAGAGTCAATAAAGCAGAAATAGATATTTTTCTGGAACTCTGTTGCTTTTTCCATGATCCAGCAGATGTTGGCAATTTGATTTCTGGTTCCTCTGCCTTTTCTAAAACCAGCTTGAATATCTGGAAGCTCACGGTTCACGTATTGCTGCAGCCTGGCTTGGAGAATTTTGAGCATTACTTTACTAGCATGTGAGATGAGTGCAATTGTGCGGTAGTTTGAGTGTTCTTCGGCATTGACTGTCTTTGGAATTGGAATAAAAACTGACCTTTTCCAGTCCTGTGACCCCCGCTGAGTTTTCCAAATTTTCTGACATATTGAGTGCAGCACTTTCACAGCATCATCTTTTAGGATTTGAAATAGCTCAACTGCAATTCCATCACCTCCACTAGCTTTGTTTGTAGTGATGCTTCCTGAGGCCCACTTGACTTCACATTCCAGGATGTGGGATGGGGGGTGGGGGGTATAGGGTAAGCTGACTATGCAGCCTTGTGAGCTGCTTTTCAACAAGATGATGTGTGTGCATATATGTTGAGATGAGTGTCAGTGTGAGTTGGGGTTCCTTATAGAGTAGCTGGAGAGTTTTCCATTTCTGGAGAAGTGGTTAGTTATTTAGCAACAAATTTTTTTTGAGGCCAGAACATGACAATTTTGAGTTGTAGCTCTCCACACCTTGTGCTTTGTGTGCTAGTATGGGAAAGTGTTATCAATTGTAACCCAGATAGTCATTGACTTGCTAACTTCCAACTGAGTAGAAACAGGGTCTCAGACTTACAACCTATGAATGTTCCCCAGTTATTTCAGAGAGTCCTCAGAGTATTGCTTCACCTAAGCCTAAAAACCAGCTTGTCAGCTACCTTCATGAGTGGGGTCTTTTGTATTCTTCCCCTCTGACTCCCATTTGTTTGTAACCACTACTCTTAAAATATCCTGGCAGGACCTCACTGCTATTGTGGACCATAATGATGAAGGGTAGCCGAATGAACCACCCCCAAACATGGAAAAATTAAAAAAAATTTTTTTCTTCCTCTATGTCAAGGATCTTCTCTTTGGGTAGCATGATTGTGTTTTGTTTCTTAGCTTTTCTTTCTGATGTACTCTCTTCAGAAGGAAACAGTAGTAACAGTGCCAAACCCAGTCCAAAAACCCAGTGTGAAGTGGAATGAAAGTCACTCAATCGTGTCCGACTCTTTGTGACTCCATCGAGTACAGTCCATGGAATTCTCCAGGCTGGAACACTGGAGTGGGTAGCCTTTCCCTTCCCCAGAGGATCTTCCCAGCCCAGGGATAGAACCTAGGTCTCCCACATAGCAGGTGGATTCTTTACCAACGGAGCTATCAGGAAAAAACCCAGTGTAGATAGAGCTTATTCCATCCCCTTGACTTCTTCACTCCAGCCTCCCTCAGCCCCCCTCTTCCAAACAAAACTTTTTCTTTCCTCATGTAGTTGCAAAGTAAAAGCTCCAGTATACATGACCAGAAACCATTCTTATGAAGGGTAGCAGAATATGTCACCCCCAAATTTGCCCCTTCAGAATACTGATTATTTTGAATTTTACTTAGGAAATTGCTGGCACAAGATGGACACTCTGATCTTTTGTCTTCCTGAAGGCAAGAGCTGAATATCCTGTGTGCGAGATATCCTCCTTGTACCAGGAAGATAGACACCCTTACCACTGGAGACAAGGAACGTAGGGCCTGGAAGTTAGACAGGAAGGGAACAGGGTACAACCTTTAAAAAAATGACATAAGCTGTGACACAGCATGAACTGGTTAGAACCAACCAGGTCCAAGATGGCAGAGGAGTTGTCTTCCACCAGACCTTGAGCCTTAGTATGCACCTACTGTAATGTATCAGCAAGCAGCATGACACACTCACAGGCTTCCCTCCCCTTTGAAGTCACAAACCACTTCCCGCAACATCTTTTGTCTTTATCCAAACATCATCTTCAGGTGAGGATTTTGGCCATTTTAGAGAATTAGTTCTCTTGGGTCTCTCTCACATATGTTATTAAACTTTAGAAAATTTTTCTCCTCTAAATATGTCTCATGTCAATTTAATTCTTAGGCCAACCAAAAGTGCTTAGCTGCTACTGCTAAGTCGCTTCAGTCGTGTCCGACTCTGTGCGACCCCATAGACGGCAGCCCACCAGGCTCCCCGGTCCCTGGGATTCTCCAGGTAAGAACAGTGGAGTGGGTTGCCATTTCCTTCTCCAATGCATGAAAGAGAAAAGTGAAAGTGAAGTCACTCAGTCTGTCCGACTGTTAGCGACCCCATGGACTGCAGCCCACCAGGCTACTCCGTCCATTGGATTTTCCAGGCAAGAGTACTGGAGTGGGGTGCCATTGCCTTCTCCAATAAAAGTACTTAGAAGGGTAGACAAAAATGTCTTCCTCCCCAACAATTCTCTGAGTGTATTCAATGGTTTGGGAGGTGGTCCTTTGCTTAAAGCTGGAAGCAAAGGGTACTATTTGTAATGTCCCTTTCAACAGTTTCAGTAGAAAATATGATACTCCATATCAGTGATGGGGGACATTCTCCATTTTCCAAGTGATTTCAAGACTGATATGTCTTAAGTTGCTTTTAATGTATAGATGAAAAACTGCACAGAAGCAGTGATTCCTGCTCACCTTGTATAATAAAGAAACAAAAGAGTCTTAAAATACGTAAGAATGTTGAAAGGAATTCCCTATAACCACCACCACCAAGAAAGAAAATCATAAGTTGCAGAAAATCTATTTTATTGTAATAAAGTTTACATATTCAAAGCAATTGAATAGGAGGAATAAGCAAGGTTGTTTACAGAGGTTAAAACCTTACAGAAAAAAAAAAAAATAATAAAACCTTACAGAGCCAGATTCCACATGGAATGATTATGGACCAAGAATAACTAGATGTGGGAGTGTAAGAAAGACTATTCAGTGCTGATGCCTCAGTAAAGGTTCAGGGCAAGAAGATTGGATCCAAAGTATCAATATTAACAACTACTAAAAAAGTTGTGTACACTAAACTGGAAATTAGAGAATTGAAATTTCATTGAAACTATCTCCTTGGTGGAAAAGAAGTGTTGCTTCCAACTTTTAGAAAACAACAACCATTTTTTTAAGATAAAAAGGGGATCATATGGACATGTCACAAGGCTACTACTTAACTGGAAGAAAGATACAAGGCAAAGCATATATTATGGGGGACAGCTAAGAAACAATTGCTGTTGATTTAATTTTTATAACAAATCCTGGCAGCACTGTTTATAATAGCCAGGACATGGAAGCAACCTAGATGTCCATCAGCAGATGAATGGATAAGAAAGCTGTGGTACATATACACAATGGAGTATTACTCAGCCATTAAAAAGAATACATTTGAATCAGTTCTAATGAGGTGGATAAACTGGAGCCGATTATACAGAGTGAAATAACCCAGAAAGAAAAACCAATACAGTATACTGATACATATATATGGAATTTAGAAAGATGGTAATGATGACCCTGTATGTGAGACAGCAAAAGAGTTACAGATGTGTAGAATGGACTTTTGGACTCTGAGGGAGAGGGAGAGGCTGGGATGATTTGGGAGAATGGCATTGAAACATGTATACTATCACTGTCTCTTATACACATCTAGATGTGTATAAGAGACAGACCTTACACTTCTACTTCTTCCTCCTCTTCTTCTTTTTCTTCTTCT
>SJYX01005638.1:113137-126816 GCA_006410675.1 Oreotragus oreotragus | reverse complement strand
TGGAATTTAGGAAGATGGTAACGATAACCCTGTATGTGAAACAGCAAAAGAGACACAGATGTATAGAACAGTCTTTTGGACTCTGTGGGAGAGGGCGAGGGTGGGATGATTTGGGAGAATGGCATTGAAACATGTATAATATCATATAAGAAATGAATCGCCAGTCCAGGTTCGATGCATGATACTGGATGCTCGGGGCTGGTGCACTGAGATGACCCAGAGGGATGGTACGGGGAGGGAGGAGGGAGGGGGGTTCAGGATGGGGAACACATGTACACCTGTGGCAGATTCATGTTGATGTATGGCAAAACCAATATAATACTGTAAAGTAATTAACCTCCAATTAAAATAAATAAATTTATATTAAAAAAAAACAAATCCTACTGCTGATAAGGAAAAAACTTTAAAGAAATAAACTCTTGTGGGAGAAAATTCTATAAAAACTGAAGGGAAGAAATAGTCAGAACTGCCTGCTATGCCACTTAGGAAAACAACTTTACATGCAACACAAGAGACAAGGAATATTATGCAAAAATATTTTCTATAAATAATATAACAAAAGGAAAAAAATACTGCTTGACTGCCAGTCAAAATATAGTGCTGACATGAAAAGAAAAAGGGTAGGTGAAACTAGGCTGCAGTGAGATGGCTGACTGGGGCCCTGGAGGATGGATCAGAGTATTGTTAGCTGAGCCCTAGGAAAATGTCATAGGCCCTCTACCCAGAGTAGGGAGGTACTGCCTCCTCCTTTCCACAACTAACCCATGGGGCGGTGCTGAAGTCATCTGCCCAAGGCCACACAGCTAGTAAGTGGCAGAGCTGGAACTCAGCAAAGTTGTTCTGACTAGAAAGCCTGTGCTTTTCCCATTAAACTGAGATATATCTAGAAAGCATAAGATCATCCTTGCAATATATTTAGTAGAATGTATAGCCCTCAGAAGGTTTACATTTCTTAGTTCCACAATCACAATGCTATTAAGAATAAGAGGCATGTTAGCAGAGCACCAAATCTGTAAATAAAACCTTGAAAAAATTAATAAACACAGGGAAAAAGATAGACCTGGAAATGGGCATAAAGAAGGCAAAGTATTCCATCTCCACATATACCATGGTTTAATAGATGATGGAGATGGAATGTTCTTCGTTGCTAAAACAGAAGGAAAAACTGGATTTTAATACAGAACATTATAAAGCCATTAAAAAGAATACATTTGAATCAGTTCTAATAAGATGGATGAAACTGGAATCGATTATACAGAAAAATCAAAAAATGGGCCAAAGAACTAAATAGACATTTCTCCAAAGAAGACATACGGATGGCTAACAAACACATGAAAAGATGCTCAACGTCACTCATTATCAGAGAAATGCAAATCAAGACCACAATGAGATACCACTTCACACCAGTCAGAATGGCTGCGATCCAAAAGTCTGCAAGCAATAAATGCTGGAGAGGGTGTGAAGAAGAGGGAACCCTCTTACACTATTGGTGGGAATGCAAATTAGTACAGCCACTATGGAGAACAGTGTGGAGATTCCTTAAGAAATTGCAAGTAGAACTGCCTTATGACCCAGCAATCCCAGTGCTGGGCATACACACCAAGGAAACCAGAATAGAAAGAGACACATGTACCCCAATGTTCTTCACAGCACTGTTTATAATAGCCAGGACATGGAAACAACCTAGCTGTCCACCAGCAGATGAATGGATAAGAAAGCTGTGGTACATATACACAATGGACTATTACTCAGCCATTAAAAAGAATACATTTGAATCAGTTCTAATACAATGGATGAAACTGGAACCGATTATACAGAGTGAAGTAAGCCAGAAAGAAAAACACCAATACAGGATACTAACAAGTGGTGCTGGGGTTCATGTTTGGGAGTTCATGTACACCCATGACGGATTCATGTCAATGTATGCCAAAACCAATACAGTAATGTAAAGTAAAATAAAGTAAAAATAAAAATTAAAAAAAATTAAATACTAGAAATATATATATTCAGTAATCTTTTAAAATGTAAACAAAAAGTGAAGGCTCAAAACAAAATGATAATTTATTTCATCCAGAATTATTCTCACTAAAGAGATGGATGCAATTTTAGTTAACACAGAAACAATAATTATTATAAACTGTAATAGCAGATATTTTATTTTGAAATTTTATAGCTATCTAACATTTGCTGGTAAGAATACTATGTCAAGATTTTTTTTTTTAAAGAATAGGAAAAATAGTTAACAATTTATTAAAGTGTCTTACCTTGGTTTTTTTTTTTTTTTTTCAGAAATGAGAAACTGAATTTAGGTGTTACAGACATGTAATTCATTTGAGAAACTGATTCCAGAGACCAAGAATGGAGATACTGGGAAGAATGAAAAAGAGGAGAAAGGAAAGTCACTCAGAAGGTGAATAATGAGTTAATTTTTTCTGTAAGAAACAGGATCAGTGTTGCTGGGGATAGCCTAAGGAAGCTTTTATAATGCTTTTCAGAATGGTTCCTCTGAGACACAAATAAGGCTAATATGTACCAGAGTTATTACATCTTTCCCACTTCCAGGTGTGAACATGCAAAGATTTCTCCAGTTTAGATATTTGAATAGGTTCAGCTGACACCACTGAACACACTCCTCTAAAGCTTTTATTAAAGACAGTTGATATGATTCAGCAAGAGAACAGTGCGGGCAAGTTTCAGAGGTTCCAGAAACATTCCATGCACAGGCTCCCCAGAGGACCTTTTTCACACACAACAGTGCTCTTGTTCCATAGCAAACCACCAACACCTGTGTCAGCAATCTTGGTTTAAGGAGAACTCTTAACAGAAGTTCCTAGTCACAATTTCACTTAGTATTCTTTTTTAAAAATATAAATGTATTTATTTTAATTTTAATTATTTTACAATTTGTATTGGTTTTGCATTACATCAACATGAATCCAGCACAAGTATACACGTGTTCACCATACTGAACTCCTATTCCTCCTCCCTCCCGGTACCATCCCTCTGGGTCATCCCAGTGCACCAGCCCCAAGCATCCAGTATCATGCATTGAACCTGGATTGGTGATTCATTTCATATATGATATTATGCATGTTTCAATGCCATTCTCCCAAATCATCCCACCTTCTCCCTCTCCCACAGAGTCCAAAAGGCTGTTCTATACATCTGTGTCTCTTTTGCTGTCTTGCATACAAGGTTATCATTACCATCTTTCTATATTCCATATATATACATTAGTATACTGTATTGGTGTTTTTCTTTCTGGTTTACTTCACTCTGTATAATAGGCTCCCAGTTTCATCTGGGAAGGAATACACTCTGGGCAGAGCATTACACATGGAGGAGGAACAGTTACACTTATTGAAAGGCAGCCATTTGATGACCAGGTCTCAGTACCTAGTGGACATCGGTTTTGCACTCAGGCTATAGTTTTGTTTTTTGTTTTTTGTCCTTTCCTTTGCAGATTAAGGCTTTCCTCAGTAAACAGATAAGTAGATATGTTCACGCAGATTTTCTTATGGACATATTATTTGGAAAAATACTTAACATAATAATTTTAATTTGTAACAAATAAATGCTTTCTAGTCACTAGATTAAAAGTGTATGTTACAGTACTATGTACAAGGGCTAGTTTATGAATCTATAAATCTAGGAATTAATAAATAAGATAATATTTACTACTAATGGTCATTTAGAATATTATTTTCCCCAGCCAGTTAAATGGCTAAAACAAATGTTCAGCTTATTTCTTTCTTTTCTTATAAAACAATAATAATCTCTTAAGATGGAAAATAGCCAAGGAATAAATAAATCATTCACTTGTATACATTTTCAGTTTCATAGTATTTTAGTTAATATTTAACAACACAGATTGTATTTTTATGATAAAAAAATGTTCCCCTATGTTCTAGTCAAGAAATGCAGTTTTGGACCTTAATACATCTATAATACATAACTTGAGATACAACTGTTTTTCATTATTAAAAAAAATAAGTTACTTATCTAATTTTACAGAAATTAAGATGAAATTTGCAAATTTCTAAGTGTTGATGCAATTAGAATGCCTATATTATTTATTCTATTGCAGAAGCAGACTCCCATTATAAGTAATAGACTACTTTGGGTATACTGGAATGAAAACAAATAAGTGACAGTAAAATGTCAATATTTGTCAAGAGAAGACATTTATTTTTAAGACAGAGTTGAACTAACTAGGTAAAATACCTGATAGCTTAAGAAACAATGGTATGAAGACCTGCAGAATTTGCTTTTTCCACTGTTGGAAATGAGTTTTATCAAACTCCTGAAAAATGAGGATAGGCTTTTGTCTTTTTATTTTTGGCGGAAGACGTACTGAATTTGTAAGTAGTTTATAGTTAACAGAAATGACAAATTTAAAAGATTCAACTTATATATAAATCCAAATGCTTCCAGCAATTTTTTTCACTGTTTCATGATCTTTCATGACTTTTGATGATTTTATTAAGCCTTATTAAAAACCTGACAGTGTAGAGAGAGCCAACAACAACAATTAAATGGTGTGTAACTGGAAAATGTCAGTTTTCACTCCAATCCCAAAGAAAGAAAATGCCAAAGAATGCTCAAACTACATCACAGTTGCATTCATCTCAGATGCTAGTAAACTAATGCTCAAAATTCTCCAAGCCAGTCTTCAGCAATATGTGAACCACGAACTTCCAGATGTTCAAGCTGGTCTTAGAAAAGGCAGAGGAACAAGAGATCAAATTGCCAACATCTGCTGGATCATGGAAAAAGCAAGAGAGTTCTAGAGAAACATCTATTTCTGCCTGGTTGACTATGCCAAAGACTTTGACTCTGTGGATCACAATAAAATGTGGAAAATTCTGAAAGAGATGGGAATACCAGACCACCTGACCTGCCTCTTGAGAAACCTGTATGCAGGTCAGGAAGCAACAGTTAGAACTGGACATCGAACAACAGACTGGTTCCAAGTAGGAAAAGGAGTACCTCAAGGCTGTATATTGTCACCCTACTTATTTAACTTATATTCAGAGTACATCATGAGAAGCTCTGGGCTGGATGAAGCACAAGCTGGAATCAAGATTTCTGGGAGAAATATCAATAACCTCAGATATGCAGATGACACCACCCTTATGGCAGAAAGTGAAGAGGAACTAAAAAGCTTCTTGATGAAAGTGAAAGAGGAGAGTGAAAAAGTTGTCTTTTCACAACTTTTTCAACATTCAGGAAACTATAATCATGGCATCTGGTCCCATCACTTCATGGCAAAAAGATGGGGAAACAGTTGAAACAATGGCTGACTTTATTTATTTTTTTTAGGTGGGGGGCACTTCAAAATCACTGCAGATGGTGCTTGCAGCCATGAAATTAAAAGATGCTTACTCCTTGGAAGGGAAGTTATGACCAACCTAGACTATAGGTTTTCAGCTATACTTACTCTATTTACAAGACAGTATATTAAAAAGCAGAGACATTACTTTGTCAACAAAGATCCATCTAATCAAAGCTATGGTTTTTCCAGTCATTATGTATGGATGAGAGAGTTGGACTAAAGAAAGCTGAGTGCTGAGGAATTGATGCTTTTGAACTATGGCATTGGAGAAGACTCTTGAGAGTCCCTTGGACTGCAAGGAGATCCAACCAGTCCATCCGGAAGAAGATCAGTCCTGCGTGTTCATTGGAAAAGCTGATTTTGGAGCTGAAACTCCAATACTTTGGCCACCTGATGTGAAGAACTGACTCATCTGAAAAGACCCTGATGATGGAAAAGATTGAGGGCAGGAGGAGAAGGGGACGATAGAGGATGAGATGGTTGGATGGCATCACTAACTCAATGAACATGAGTTTGGATGGACTCCGGGAGTTGTTGTTGGACAGAGAGCCCTGCTTGCTGCACTTCATGGGGTTGCAGTCAGACACGACTGAGTGACTAAATTCAACTGAACTAAACTCTAAATGCAATAATCTATAAATTCTGATAGAATAAAAATGGAATTGTCTTGTCCAGTAGGATTAAAGGTCTATTTAAGAATGGAAAATTGGGCAAAAAAATACTATGGTCTTCTATTTTACTTTGGTTTCCCTGGTGGCTCAGAGGTTAAAGCGAGTTAAATGCAGGACACCTGGGTTCGATCCCTTGGTCAAGAAGATCCTCTGGAGAAGGAAATGGCAACCCACTCCAATATTCTTCCCTGGACAGTCCCATAAATGGAGGAGCCTGGTGGGCTACAGTCCATGGGGTTTTACTTTAATAAATGTAGCAAGCCTTATATAATAAAGTGGCTTCCCTGGCAGCTCAGTTAGTAAAGAATCTGCCTGCAATGTGGGAGACAGTGGTTTGATCCTTGGGTTGAGAAGATCCCCTGGAGGAAGGCATGGCAACCCACTACAGTATTGTTGCTTGGAGAATTCCCATTGACACAGGAACCTGTGGTCTACAGTCCATGAGGTTGCAAAGAGTAAGACAGGACTGAGTGACTTTCACTTTCAATTTCATTTTATATAATAAAAGCTTATTTTCAGAAAACATACTAATTTTGCCTTGGGTATCAGAAGACAGATGGTTATACTAAAGAACTTGCAATGCTTTGCAAAACAAAATATTAATAATTTGAGTGTTTGAGCAACCCATTCCCTTTATGTGACAAGCAGAGATCAGGATACATTAAACACTTTTCTTAACAAGTTTTCTTGTTGCCCATCTTTACAATTTTCGGCTATATTTACAAGTTGACAAAGAGATTTATCCGTGATTACTATGTTATGTCAAGATGAACAACTGCTGTTGTTAGGTACTTTCAAGTAAAGCTACTGTAGTTTGTTTGTTTGTTTTTTAAGTTAGATTTTTTTCTATTTAGTCAAGGTGTAAAATAGTGATTTTAGCAGAATAATGAAGGCATATTGGCTAAAATATTTCAAGTTAATTTTGAGAGCACATGAGCTAATCAAATAAGTGTTTGATTTTCAAACAATTTCATTGAAATTTTGCATTTATAATACTTTTCTGTAATTCTATTCTGCATAATCAGAAGGCAGATCTTTTCTCCAAATATTACTTTTTAATTTTTTTTTTTTTTAAGTACTCAGAAAGAGGGCTTCCCTAGTGGCTCAGTGGTAAAGAATGTGCTTTCCAATGCAGAAGACTCAGTTTGATTCCTGAGTTGGGAAGATACCTTGGAGAAGGAAATGGCAACCCACTCTAGTGTCCTTGCCTGGGAAATCCCATGGACAGAGAGGCCTAGTGGGTTATAGTCCATGGGGTCGCAAAGAGTCGGACTTCTCTGAGCAATTAAGCACTCATTGGAAGCCTGGGACACCATCTCATGATCCTATTTTGCTAGGAGTTCTTGATACCCAGGCACAGACTGGAGAGTTTTTTTTTTTTCTCCAATCATGCTCTCCCATGCTGGGATGTATGAGTGGATTCCAGTTTGTATGCTGTTTGACAGAAACCAATTGGCAAGACCACTTTCTGGGTCTAGAGATTTTTTCTATTTAGTCAAGGTGTAAAATAGTGATTTTAGCAGAATAATGAAGGCATATTGGCTAAAATATTTCAAGTTAATTTTGAGAGCACATGAGCTAATCAAATAAGTGTTTGATTTTCAAACAATTTCATTGAAATTTTGCATTTATAATACTTTTCTGTAATTCTATTCTGCATAATCAGAAGGCAGATCTTTTCTCCAAATATTACTTTTTAATTTTTTTTTTTTTTAAGTACTCAGAAAGAGGGCTTCCCTAGTGGCTCAGTGGTAAAGAATGTGCTTTCCAATGCAGGAGACTCAGTTTGATTCCTGAGTTGGGAAGATACCTTGGAGAAGGAAATGGCAACCCACTCTAGTGTTCTTGCCTGGGAAATCCCATGGACAGAGAAGCCTGGCAGACTAGTCCATGGGGTCACAAAAGAGTTGGACAAGATGTAGAGACAAGACAGTAACAGCAGCAAAGGAGAAAGAATAATCTGATATTAAATGTCTTCTTTACTGACCATAATATTTTTCATAGTTTGATTGTATAAATCATGACTCCATTTAACTATTTTAAAAAGTAGAAAGAGAAAAGCACTGAACTTTTAAAAATAACTAAAAATGTATATTCAGGAATAAGAATTATTTTTGTGGGAAAATAAAATTTCATTGTGTACAGTAATCCTCCCACTCTATTTACATTGTGTTATGGGCTCTGAAGCAATTAGCCTGAAAGTGGGGAATTGATCATGAGAACCTCTTGCAACATACACACTGAACAGATGCAGAATGACACCCTTTCCCAGGTATATTAAAAATACATTAAAATTTTTGATAAAATTAAAAAAAATTGTCATTCTCAAAAAAAAAAAGTAAAGCAAGCCAAAAAAAATTTCAACTTTTAGAATTGGAATAAAATACAAAATTTCTGAGGTAAGATCAATGCCATATCAGATATAATTTAAGTTTCAGGCTCTGGTTTTTAATCTGAAGGAAATAACTTATTTGTGAATACTGAAATCAGTCTAGTAGGTTGTCTCAGGAAAAATAAATCTGAATATTAAAGTTATGTGAAAATATTACCTAGATTACTATTAGTGGCATACTTGGTTGAACTTTCATTGAGGTTTTATTAACTAGGCTATTTTCTAATGGCTTATTTTCAGAAATTAACTTGGAGCTTTTTATTTAGGAAAGTTGGAAATAATTGATTACACTAGATAAAATAAAGCCAAGAGTTAAAGTTTATTGTGTAGGTCATTAACCAGTTTATCTCACCTTGAGATTTTATCTTAACATGTCTATAAAATGTCATATTCATGGTTTCTAAAATTCTCATTTGAACCTGTCTTAATACATTACTAGTTCCTTCATAAATAGGTTAAATAAAATATTCAAAGCATATTTATTCTTATTTGAATAATTTTGGGTCCAACTTTTGGAAATTATACTTGAAAAGCTGTAACATTAATCAGAATAATTTTCTTAAGATAAAGATAAGCTTTTATTTTTGGAAACATGTTCTTTTGTGTGTGTGTGTGTGTGTGTGTTTATGTACTAGATTACAATAAAAAAGAAAAGTTCTTACTATTTCAAAGCCAGTATTCTAGGGTTTAGGTTTTGTGTTTTTCAGTTCAGTTCAGTTCAGTCACTCAGTCTTGTCCGACTCTTTGCGACCCCATGAACTGCAGCACTCTAGGCTTCCCTGTCCATCACCAGCTCCCAGAGTCCACTCAAACCCATATTGGTGATACCATCCAACCATCTCATCCTCTGTGGTCCCCTTCTCCTCCTCCCCTCAATCTTTTCCAGCATCAGGATCTTCTCAAATAAGTTAATTCTTTGTATCAGGTGGCCAAAGTATTGGAGTTTCAGCTTCAGCATCAGTCCTGCCAATGAATACCCAGGTCTGATCTTTAGGATGGACTGGTTGGATGTCCTTGCAGTCCAAGGGACTCTCAAGAGTCTTCTGCATCACCACAGTTCAAAAGCATCGATTCTTCAGTGCTCAGCTTTCTTTATAGCTACTTTCCATTAAAATATTAAAAAAAAAATTATTGACAGATGTTCAAACCCCCTTGTCAAAAGCTAGAAGCATGAAAATGTAGTATTTTGTGTGAAACCAAATCTAGAAAAACTCCTTTCTGGCCCACCAAGAAATTTACTTTTTCATTCATCTAATCATGGGTATGGGAAAAAAAAATCACCAAAGAAAGACTTTATAAACACATAGCTAAATTATGACAATGAATGGTCATAATTTATGCATGGTGGTTTCTGTTTATATGGTGGTTTCTATTATTTTATATATGGTTATGTAAGAAGTGTAATCTAGAAAAAGTCAGAAGCCATTGAAATAAAATATACAATAAAGGAGAGGCCAGTACTTCCAGGCCTCAATCACCAAGAGGAAATGCAGTTTTAGGCAAAATACATGAACTAAAATTATGAGTTCTGCCCTAGCCTAATTGTAGTATTGTCAGTAGAAAGGCTACAATACCATAATCTGGAAGAACACCATTTTAAATAAAAAGACCCACATGTAAGTTTGTAACTGGAGAAAATAGTATTTTCTGTCGCAATTAGAAAAATCATTGAGAAACTAAGAACAAATGTTGTCTTTGAGAAAGAATGTAAAGTTTAATATTTTACTTTAAAGATGCATCCTCCAAAGGCAATAGCTATAACCTTTTTAATGTTGCAGCAAACAATAGTTCTCTTTCAAATTAAAATTAAATTTATGATATAATATTAAGGCATTATTTTACAGAAATCTCTGGAACTAGAATGACACTAATCTGCATTATTTTGTGTTATCATCTGGTGCAAAGAGGATCCTCTAGCAAAAACTCTGTCTTAAATTCTAGAAAAAGAAAAAACATGGCTAAGTGAAAGTTGCTCTGTTGTGTCCATGGAATTTTCCAGGCCAGAATACCGAATGGGTAGCCTTTCCCTTCTCTAAGGGATCTTCCCAACCCAGGGATTGAACCCAGGTCTCTCACATTCCAGGCAGATTCTTTACCAGCTGAGCCACAAGGGAAGCCCCAGAATACTGGAGTGGGTAACCTATCCCTTCTCCACTGAATCTTCCCAATCCAGGAATCGAACAGGGGTCTCCCATATTGCAGGTGGATTCTTTATCAACTGAGCTATCAGGGAAGCCCTGATGGTATATTTTTACTAGATTGCTTGACCCACTAAAAACCATTTTAGACTAATGATCTGAAGAGTAAAATGTCAATATGAAATTGCTAGTTTCTTAAGTCATTTAAAACAGCATTATCTTTGACAATGAGAATATCTGACATACAATATAAAATCAATAAAATATTTTTCTGATGTTTTTAATGTGAAAAATATTGGTAAATATCTCATGTCCCATAAACTGAACTATGATTATTATTTCATAGCTTAATATTAAATATTTCAAGTTGCCTGCCTTATTTTATGATTTTACTTCTGTTTATATGAGAAACATGCAGAAGGACTTTGGTTTCTCTACATTGAATTCTCTTCAGGAATTTGGTGCTATTAAGTTATAATTTCATATCTCATGCTAACACATAGAAACATATTTTTACTCTTAATAATACAGTTTATAACAAAGTGAATATAAATTATTTTATATTTATCATTTTTTCATTATACTGTGTATGTGAAAATAAAAATAATAAAACTAAATACAATTCTCATTTTTATATTCAGTCCCTGCCTTGACAATCACTAGTAACTATCCAGAAATGTATAAATGAACCAGTTAAGATTTTCAGGCAAAACTTGGTTTCACAAATGTTAAATATATACATATACATATATATATAAGTACATATATATAATCCAGATTTTCTCCAAATGTCAGCATCTTTAATTTAGGCATATCTTGAAAAGTGCTTATTGTGCATGGCTAAGAAATGTTTAATTTTATTTTTCTGTGAATCACCATAGCTAAAATTACCAGAATCTCACTTCTGTGTTGATATAACTTTAGTAAAATTAATATGAAAAATATATCTTCCAAGGCAACTGCAATATGAGGCAATGCTTCTGCAAATATATTGAAGATAAAATTATTTAAAATAGTTCTGTTCTCTTAAGTGTTATCTGTTCTCACCAAATCCTAATCAACTATTGGGATAAAGTAGCCACCAAGAGCTAGACTATGTTTGAGATTTATTGTCTTAGTCCTACTATCAGAGGCAAAGGTGAACCAGATTTGGGCATATGAATAGCAGCTTGTGCCTGATTTTAGCAGACCATAATCTCAGGAATTGTATGCAGAGTTTCCATTCTACCTGAAGAACTAAGTGAATGAAGAATAGGGTAATAAGTCTAATATGTCAGCCTTAAAGTATGTTGAGTGGGAAGACCATGGATCAAGTTAAGATGATAAAATTGAATGCAGAAATCAGGCTCAATTTATAAGCATGTAAAAATCTTACAATAACTAAAAAATAATATTTTCAAATATGCTTTACTGTCCTCAATTGTTGCCATATTTGAAGTATTTCTGCATTGTCTTCAGCTGTTGCCACTGCTTCATCATTAAATAGATAAGAAATAATAATATATGTTTATATATTTTAATTCAAAAATACATTTATATGTAGATTTGATTCCTGGAGAAATAAATTGAGCTTAGGATGAGGACACTGAATAACTAGAATGCACTCTTTATTGACTGAAAATAATATAAAACAGAATATATAGAAAGAAAATGATTGATGTGTTGTCAGCAATCCAGAAAAAGTGACACGTTCAAGCATACATCTTTATTCATCTAATAAGTGTTTATTAAGAATCTACTTTGTTAGGCATAAACATAGGGTCCAGTTTTCAGGACATAAGACACTAGCAGAAGCCCCATATTTTGGTTTTATATGGTTGAATTTCTACTGAAATAATATTATGTAAAAATACTGAGTTAATCACATGGCATTTTCACAGAACAATAACAAAAATTTTAAATTTTTTAAGAAACACAAAAGACCTTGAATAGCCAAAGCAATCTTGAGAAAGAGGAACAGAGCTGGAGGAATCACACTCCCTGAATTCAGACTATACTACAAAGCTATAGTAATCAGAGAAGTATGGTAATAGCCAAAAACTGTCACATAGATGATAGAACAGGATAGAAATCCCAGAAATAAACTCATACACTATTGGTCAAATAATTTATAATAAAAGAGGCAAGAATACACAATGGAGTAAACACATTCTCTTCACTAGATTGTGTTGGGGAAACTGGATGGCTACAAGTAAGAAAATGAAAAAAAAAATTAAAATAGTCTCTAACATCATATAAAATAAAGTTAAAATGGACAGAAGGTTTAAATGTAAGATGAGATACTATAAAACACCCAAAAGTAAAGAAAGGTAGAACATTCTTCAACACAAATCACAGCAATATTTTTTTTGTAATTTGTCTCCCAGAGTATTGGAAATAAAGGCTGAAAAAAATAGGGCTTAATTAAAATTAAAAGCTTTTGCACAGCAAAGACAACTGTAAGCAAAATAAAAAGCAATCTAATGAATGGCAGAAAATATTTGAAAATGATGTGACCAACAAGGGATTAATTTCCAAAATGTGTCAATAAAAACAACTTATGTAGGTAAACCTAGAAAAGGCACTGGAATCAGAGATCAAACTCCAAACATTAACTGGATCACAGAGAAAGCAAGGGAATTCCAGAAAAATAACATCTACTTCAGCTTTATTGACTATGCTAAAGCCTTTGAGTTCAGCACAGTTCATTTCAGTCACTCAGTCGTGTCCAACTCTGCAATCCCATGAATTGCATGTGCCAGGCCTCACTGTCCATCATCGACTCCCAGAGTTTACCAAAACTCAAGTCCATCGAGTTGGTGATGCCATCCAGACATCTCATCCTCAGTCGTCCCTTTCTCCTCCTGCCCCCAATCCCACCCAGCATCAGGGTCTTTTCAAATGAGTCAATTCTTTGCATGAGGTGGCCAAAGTATTGGAATTTCAGCTTCAGCATCAGTCCTTCCAATGAACACCCAGGACTGTTCTCCTTTAGGATGGACTGGTTGGAGCTCCTTGCAGTCCAAGGGACTCTCAAGAGTCTTCTCCAACACCACAGTTCAAAAGCAACAATTCTTCAGCCCTCAGCTTTCTTCACAGTCCAACTCTCACATCCATACATGACCACAGGAAAAACTATAGCCTTGACTAGAAGGACCTTAGTC
>SJYX01005638.1:91005-107764 GCA_006410675.1 Oreotragus oreotragus | reverse complement strand
TTTTTTTTTTTTTTTTTTCCGCTCTTGCTAACATTTTACTGGAACTCAGTAAGCTCTCTCTAGTTCTCTCCCTACTTACTATAAAAGTATACTTACAGCAAATAGTCCAAAGGCTATTAAAATTGTCATGTTAGTAACATATAAAATCACTAAAATTTTATAATAGCATGGCAACATTTTAAAATAATTATCTTTACAAGAATATACTTGAGTATTTCAACGGTTCATGGGTCCAGCTTAAAATTTTTCTAGTTATATAAAAATTCTTCTCTGATGTAGAAAGAGTAGTTGGTCTTGTTCAATTGGTGAAAAAATTCAACATACAAAGAAAATTATTTATAAAGTAAATTTTCATTTCAAGAAAGGTCTATAAAAGTACCTTAAGTGGAAATAAATATATATATTAATCTTGGCATGAACTAGAGGATATATATTTACATTTTGTATTATTTTGATTTGACATTTCAACCAATGTCAATTCTTAGTATGTGAAAACATCAAGAGAGCCATCTGCTGGTAAAAATAAGACCTGTGGACACATCTTTATTTCCTTTTTATTTAAGGAATCATATCATAATTTATTAACTGAAGAAGTCAAGTTTTGTGGAGCTATATTAATACAACAGGGAAAAAAAGCAAAATACACAGGAAATAAAAGGGATGCCTAAAGTATATACTATTTTTTCCTAATTTTCAGGGCATTAACATTTTCATAATATATTTCTAATAATTTGTAAATGTTTGTGTCCATGTAATTGCCAAATCCTAAGTAGGTATTTCTTCAACTGAATATTTTATAAATTCTGAAGAAATTATTGGTAATATTTAAATAAAACTTCCAGGTATGTGTTCAGATTTTCAAGTTGTCATCCAGGACTAGATTTTAATAATTGTATTTTTAATAAAAAATAGGTAATGCTTTTACTTGAAATGTTAATGTTCACGTTGAAAAGATTCATTTTTGAAAGTTCAATATCAGCACATTAACTTATAGCAAAATATTATTTTCTTTGAAGAAGTTTTTCCATCACCACCGTTTCAGAAGAATTGGACAGCGTATATATTTGGCTGTTGTTTGTTGGTTTTAAGAACAGGTTAATAATCATTGGCAATAATGTTTTCTCTTGCACACCTTCCAAACCCATGATAATAGTTCTATTTAAATAATTTTTTAAAATCCCAACTACTGGTTCTTGAAATTAGTGAAACATCTTTAGATAAAGCAATAATTTATAGAAACAATTTGAATCCTGTTGAAAAAAAAGACCTGTAAAAATGTTACACTGTTAGTAGATTTCCACAATCTTACATCAGAGAATAGATGAATGAATTTGCTTGGTAGAATAGCATATTTGTATTTTATGGAAAAAAAAATATTGGTTTTTTTCTGAATTTAGCAATTAGATTATATAAAGAAGATATGAACAACGGTCTGTCATTAACTTTAATTGATATTTATGTATTTAATTTTTATTTATGTATACATATAGCTGATTCACTTCATTGTATGGCAGAAACTACCACAATGTTGTAGAGCAACTATATATCCCAATTTAAAAAAAAAAAAAAGAATAACCACGTATATGGTCAAACAAACTGAAGCCGTCAGTGATTTCATGTTGGGTATATGTTGGGTATATTTTTAAGTATTTACTAAAGCCCAGTTGGTTTAAAAAACTGATGTTTTTTTATGAAATTTAAAATAAAACTGAAGAATTAACTATATGATAATTCTGGAGTCATATAAATTTCAATAGACCAGTGAAAACAACTATCCATCATAAGCTTTGACGATAAGTACTGCATCAAGAAATAAATTTATGCTTATTTCAAAAATATTTCTAGAGTTAAGTAGAATGAGAGCAAGCCAAAAATTCATATTGCTATGACAAAGCATTGTCATGGAAAGCATCAAACTAGTGTACCAGAAAATGCCTTCAAGCAGCAATTCTGGACACTCATATTAGGAGAGTTACTGCAGGTGACACTATTCCACACTCAAATGTCATAAAGACAGTGTTGCAAAGGGAGAACCAACCCTGGGTCAGCAGATACTGAATAGTACATTTAGAAGATGTCAGCAAAATGTTGTAGTAAAACTCATAAGCATGAATGATGGTGCCCTCAAGAAGCATATAAGTAGAGACACATTCAAGTGTAATTCTGAATAATCCCTGTGTGATTCCCTGAATAACCTAGGTAATAATACAAACACATAGCACCTTGTGAAAATAAAAACTGATTACATGATATGGCCATAGAAATTTCATATACAAAGCAAACACTTTAAATTCATATAGACAGTAGAAATAATTATGCCTGCCATTTAAAGTGGAAAATGAGTTTTCCAATTTCAAATGAAAAGCTTTGGTTTTTTTCTATTTTACTTGTTATATTTAATCAATATTTATATACCATTTGTCATATGATAACATTGTTTCAATTGCTTTATAGATATTAACTCATTTAATACATATAATAAACAGATATATTCATGTGTTAAGGAAACTGAGATATTTTGCAGTTTACCCAAAGTCTCATGACTAATCAGTGAAGGTGCTGGGCTAAGAACTCAGGGTCCTGTTATAGTCTACAGAAGCATAAATGATTACAAAATTGATAGCATCTGATGGTAAAACAAAAGTCAAAACAGTGAATAAAAATTTGTTCCAAAAATGTACTCATAATGTACTCCATAAAAAGAAATGAGAACTTAGGAAAAATCTCTCATGAGCTTGGATATAATTTTTTTAATAGCAGCTCAGTTTTGGAATATCATTCTGTTGCTCTTGCACATGACATAGGTGTAAAGTAGAAACAATGAGCCCCCCCTATTTGTAGTCCCCACAATTTCCCCATATTGAAAATCAGTATGTTTGTGGAATTTCACTTTAGGATAGCCAATTCAGCCCAAATTACCAAGGACTTGATTGGCTTGTAGCACTGAAAGTCCAGTATCCCAAGACATTCACAAATCCCAGACATACAAGGTTAGTTCACTTCTCTCTCTGTTTCTCTGTCTCTCTGTCTCTCTCTCTCTCTTCAGTCAAAGGGAACAGAGATTGTCTATGTACCACTGGCTGATTAAAAAAAAAATTATATAACCATCAAGATATATTCATCTCTTACCAAATTTTCTAGATATTTGTCTATATCTTTCATTTTAGAAACAAATTTGGTAGAATCTCTGCTGTAGGAAAGACTCGTGGATCCCTCAGATAAACTGAGAAAACTATATTAAGAAAATATGTTTAAAGACATCAAAGAAATATTGAAGCCTCTGATAGGAAGGGAGCCATAATTCTTGCAAGGGGAGTATATCAGAATGCCAAAACGATATTCTGAATTAACTCTTACTTCACTGGGCTACTTTTTGCCAATTGGGGCCTAAGATATAAAACCCACTATCTAAACTTTTTCTAAGCAAAGCATCTTTCTGCATGATTGGATCATAAGTTGCTTCACTTCTGTTGGACTCCAAGGGTTGCAGCCCACCAGGCTCCTCTGTCCTTGGGATTTTACTAGTAAGAATACTGGAATGAGTTGTCATTTCCTCTTCAAAGGGATCTTCCTGACTCAGGATCCAACTGACCCTTCCCTGAGGCTCCTGCATTGCAAGCAGATTGTTAAACTAAGCCACTAGAGAAGTAAAGAAGGACCTCCCTAGGTTTAGGGAAATCATGAAAGAAACAGGCGATCTTTGGGGTCTAAAGTACAAAACTACAGAATGAGTCAAAAAAAAAAAAATCCTGATGAGAAAAATAGGTAGACAACTTAATCTGAAAATGACTACCCTTTTAATATATACATAATAAACTTTAATACATTATATATAATAAATATATATTTATAATATAATGATTATATATATCATATATATATAATGAAATATACATAAAAATGCCAGGCCGGATGAAGCACAAGCTGGAATCAAAATTTCCAGGAGAAATATCAATAATCTTAGATATGCAGATGATACCACCGTATGGCAGAAAGAAGAAGAACTAAAGAACATCTTGATGAAAGTGAAAGAAGAGAGTGAAACAATTGGCTTAAAACTCAGCATTCAAAAAGTAAAGATCATGGCATCTGGTCCCATCACTTCATGGCAAATAGATGGGGAAATAGTGGAAACAGTGGCAGACTTTATATTTGGGGGCTCCAAAATCACTGCAGATGATGACTGCAGCAATGAAATTTAAAAACGCTTACTCCTTGGTAGGAAAGTCATGACCGACCAAAAAAGTATATTAAAAAGCGAAGACATTACTTTGCCAACAAAAGTCTATCTAGTCAAAGCTATGGATTTTCCAGTAGCCATGTATGGATTTAAGAGTTGGACTATAAAGAACACTGAGCACATGCTTTTGAACTGTGATGTTGGAGAAGACTCTTGAGAGTCCCTTGGACTGCAAGGAGATTCAACCAGTTCATCCTAAAGGAAATCAGTCCTGAATATTCGTTGGAGGGACTGATGCTGAAGCTGAAACTCCAATACGTTGGTCACCTGATGTGAAGAATCGACTGACTCACTGGAAAAGACCCTGATATTGGGAAAGATTGAAGGCAGGAAGAGAAGGAGATGACAGAGGATGAGACGGTTGGATGGCATCACCAGCTCGATGAATATGAGTTTGAGCAAGATCCAGGAGTTGGTTATTGACAGGGAAGCCTGGCATGTTGCAGTCCATGGGGTTGCAAAGAGTTGGACATGCCTGACAGACTGAACTGATGAATAAAATATAGTGATGTATTATGCATATATAAATATTGAAATTAATATATATATAAATATATAAGTATATATATATATACATAAATTCAAGGTTGCAGAGAGTTAGTTCTTAAAAACCCAAGTAATAAGCTTCTGAAAGACAGCTCATAGCATTTCTTCAGTGTCACCAAGCAGAGGATGGAAGGATTAGAGATCAGAGCCTTCTACTTCAGGACCCGGGAGAGTATGCTTTAGGAATAGCTCATTAGAGATAAAACCTAACGAAATATGAGAAAACCACAGAAAAATGTCTCTCAACACTCATTTTGAAATAGTGCAGTAAATGCTGTCCATATGCTGCATCTTCAGAGGAATGATTCCACTTGTATGTGGGTCCAATAAATTTAAGCGATTTGCAGTTTATTGGTGAAAATAAACATATGCCAACAATCTTAAGAAAGTTTATTCATAAACGAGGTGTACTTCTTTTCTTGTCTAGAATTTAGATGACTTCCTATTTCATGACAGCTATACATACAGATTACTGTGAACTCACAACATTGAATTCTAATGTAAAATGCTATACAACATTGTTAACTTTAGAACACTGCATATTTGGAAGATCTCTCTTTTGCTTTTTCATTGCTGCAGAGAGCTTTGATTTCCTTTTAATGTAAGACTCTGTGGGATTTATGTTTGAACTGAATATTGCTGTTTTGAATTCACATTGAGTTGATACTCAGTACTCTTTAGACAGTGAGGCATCATCTGTGCTTACTCACTAGGCTTAAAATATTGATACATTTTTGTAGATATTAAAATAAGTCCATTATTACCAATAATATAATTAGTCCCAAGTAATCTAAAGTTTCTGTTTTTTCTTTTTTAATGTGATGTTTGTAGTTGTTTCAAACTGTTGTAAAATAGTATTTATGAATTCAGTTAAATAAATATTTAAGAGCAAATCCTATGTATTAGAAAATTTTAAGGGATGGTTTCTATTTTAAACAAGATCATTTGTATAATGATATTTGGTCCTTTGTAAACTTTTCTTCAAACTGATAGCTGAAGCCAACATTGTTCCTTCATAAAGTATGTTTTAATTTTCTCTCTCTGAGCCTTTCTCTTTTGAAATGTGTCACCTTTTCAAAGCTATTGGCACCCAGGTCCATTACTTCTTAGGAAAATCAATGTGGTGGCTAAAACAAATGTTATGATGAAATACATCAGTTCATTTCAGTCTCTCAGTCGCATCTGACTCTTTGCAACGCCATGGACTGCAGCTTGCTAGTGATCACCACACTGTGAAAGACAACTAGAAAACAACCAGATTCTGTTGGTCTCACAGGAAAAAATGGTTTGAAAACAAAAGTGAAACAAATTGTTTCTTACCTCATCATCGATGGTAGAATGAGCTCTTCAGTGTTCCCCACCCCAGGGTCCCAGGAGTTGATTCTCTTTCAAATGGACAGTCAGAACTTGTATGAAAGCCTATACCTGTGACACATATTAACCAGAAAGATATTTCAGAAGTGAGTTTCTGTTAAAATTTTTGTGACAATTTAAGCACCAGAAATCAAATAGCTTAGTGTCTTGAAGCAATTGCAGTGACTTTTTTCTTTGTCTTAGATATTGTTCTTAAAAAGAAAACAATTCATAACTGGAACAAGCACTGCTTGAACTGTAGTCAATATCAGCTAAGAAGATTATTTGCATCAAATCTTTAAAATTATAGCTCATCACTCTAAGACTATTGATGTGTCAGCAATAATTTCCTCTGGAATTTCAATTGTGTCTTTATACACTTGTGAAATGTTACTACAATATAATCCCCAGAGATATTTTGAAAGCAAATGCTACCCTGGAAACAAAAATGATTATAGTATTACTATATTAGCATAAATCATTAATTTTTTCAGAATAACATCCTTCTTAATATTTGAAACTTACTTTGAGGACATCAAATATTAGATGTTTTGCTTTTTGGACTATTTAACTTCATGTTAAAATATAACTTTCAAATAAAAATTCACTTTCTTCTTATGTATGAGGTGAGGTGAGGTGAAGTCGCTCAGTCGTGTCCAACTCTTTCCGACCCCATGGACTGTAACCTACTAGGGTTCTCTGTCCACAGGATTCTCCAGGCAAGAATACTGGAGTGGACTGCCATTTAAAGTGTCAATTGAGAGACTGNTGTATGAGGTGAGGTGAGGTGAAGTCGCTCAGTCGTGTCCGACTCTTTGCGACCCCATGGACTGTAACCTACTAGGGTTCTCTGTCCACAGGATTCTCCAGGCAAGAATACTGGAGTGGACTGCCATTTAAAGTGTCAATTGAGAGACTGTTTGTTAAAACCAAAATCATACTAAGATGCAAATCTCATTAATTTCAAGTCCTTGTATTGTAGCATTTTCTAAGCAATAATTATCTAATCTAAATATATTAAATTGCATTAAAATGTACATATAACATAAATAACAGTAAAATAAGGAAATTTTGTTTCTATTTAATATATCAAACTTTCAAGTCACTATTCTGTCCTACATCTTTTTCTGTTGTTGGTACTTGTGGGGAAATGTCCTCTTTTCTACTCCCAACCTATCTTTCCACATCATTTCACATCCAAATAACCTAGAACACTCTGACTTGATTCTCATAAAATTACACAAACAGCTATCTCTCTTTGTTGCAGTTACCTATTGATACTTGAATTAACACTTGTAACTCCTAGATGACTTCTTTATCACTATTTTCAGCATTATCCTGTTACATATCTTTGGGTTTTAAATAGCCATGAAGATAACATTTCAGTAACTGTCACCTCAGTTCTGTGATCTTCTCTCTTCCAAATACTATCCAACCTTGATCTTCCTCCTACTCACTTCTATAATGCTTCATTAGTTCTTATCATTTTAAAAAATACCACCTTCATCAACTCAATTTCCAGCATTCAACTGTTTATCAAAACTCTTGAAATGTCAAGTT
This sequence comes from Oreotragus oreotragus, assembly GCA_006410675.1. Classification (NCBI taxonomy): domain Eukaryota; kingdom Metazoa; phylum Chordata; class Mammalia; order Artiodactyla; family Bovidae; genus Oreotragus; species Oreotragus oreotragus. Next base: position 100,065 of record SJYX01005638.1, on the reverse strand, counting down.
GTTCTCAAATCATTGTACATTGATTTCAAAACCTTCCACTTTGCTAATAAAAATTTTAACCATTGTTTTCTTAACTTTTTATTGTTCCTAACTAATATTTTCATTCACCACTCTTTCTAGTCTGAACATTAGGGGAAATCATTAGGAGAATCATTAAAGTTGCTTTCTTACACTGATTCTTGTACACTTTAAACTGAATTCTACTTCAACACTCAGAAAATCCAGAACGCTATGAAATTTTGTTGGGGGAAGGTCCAATGTCCACTATTGGAACTGGCAGTTCTCCTTTTCAAAACCTCCCAATCCTGATTCCTTATGTGTACGTGTGAGAATGCTAAGTTGTGTTAGTCTTGGCCAACTCTTTGCGACTCTGTGGACAGTAGCCCACCAGGCTTCTTTGTCCATGGGGGTGCTCCAGGCAAGAATACTGGAGTGACTTGTCATACCCTGCTCCAGGGGATCTTCCCAACCCAGGGATCAAACCCACATCTCTCATGTCTCCTGCACTGAGAGGAGGGTTCTTTACTACTAGTGCTATCTGGGAGCCCTCTGATTCCTCATATTTAAAGTTAATTTCTTGTATACAACACATAGCTGATTTTTTTTTTTTTTNTTCTGTGCTTACTCACTAGGCTTAAAATATTGATACATTTTTGTAGATATTAAAATAAGTCCATTATTACCAATAATATAATTAGTCCCAAGTAATCTAAAGTTTCTGTTTTTTCTTTTTTAATGTGATGTTTGTAGTTGTTTCAAACTGTTGTAAAATAGTATTTATGAATTCAGTTAAATAAATATTTAAGAGCAAATCCTATGTATTAGAAAATTTTAAGGGATGGTTTCTATTTTAAACAAGATCATTTGTATAATGATATTTGGTCCTTTGTAAACTTTTCTTCAAACTGATAGCTGAAGCCAACATTGTTCCTTCATAAAGTATGTTTTAATTTTCTCTCTCTGAGCCTTTCTCTTTTGAAATGTGTCATCTTTTCAAAGCTATTGGCACCCAGGTCCATTACTTCTTAGGAAAATCAATGTGGTGGCTAAAACAAATGTTATGATGAAATACATCAGTTCATTTCAGTCTCTCAGTCGCATCTGACTCTTTGCAACGCCATGGACTGCAGCTTGCTAGTGATCACCACACTGTGAAAGACAACTAGAAAACAACCAGATTCTGTTGGTCTCACAGGAAAAAATGGTTTGAAAACAAAAGTGAAACAAATTGTTTCTTACCTCATCATCGATGGTAGAATGAGCTCTTCAGTGTTCCCCACCCCAGGGTCCCAGGAGTTGATTCTCTTTCAAATGGACAGTCAGAACTTGTATGAAAGCCTATACCTGTGACACATATTAACCAGAAAGATATTTCAGAAGTGAGTTTCTGTTAAAATTTTTGTGACAATTTAAGCACCAGAAATCAAATAGCTTAGTGTCTTGAAGCAATTGCAGTGACTTTTTTCTTTGTCTTAGATATTGTTTTTAAAAAGAAAACAATTCATAACTGGAACAAGCACTGCTTGAACTGTAGTCAATATCAGCTAAGAAGATTATTTGCATCAAATCTTTAAAATTATAGCTCATCACTCTAAGACTATTGATGTGTCAGCAATAATTTCCTCTGGAATTTCAATTGTGTCTTTATACACTTGTGAAATGTTACTACAATATAATCCCCAGAGATATTTTGAAAGCAAATGCTACCCTGGAAACAAAAATGATTATAGTATTACTATATTAGCATAAATCATTAATTTTTTCAGAATAACATCCTTCTTAATATTTGAAACTTACTTTGAGGACATCAAATATTAGATGTTTTGCTTTTTGGACTATTTAACTTCATGTTAAAATATAACTTTCAAATAAAAATTCACTTTCTTCTTATGTATGAGGTGAGGTGAGGTGAAGTCGCTCAGTCGTGTCCGACTCTTTGCGACCCCATGGACTGTAACCTACTAGGGTTCTCTGTCCACAGGATTCTCCAGGCAAGAATACTGGAGTGGACTGCCATTTAAAGTGTCAATTGAGAGACTGTTTGTTAAAACCAAAATCATACTAAGATGCAAATCTCATTAATTTCAAGTCCTTGTATTGTAGCATTTTCTAAGCAATAATTATCTAATCTAAATATATTAAATTGCATTAAAATGTACATATAACATAAATAACAGTAAAATAAGGAAATTTTGTTTCTATTTAATATATCAAACTTTCAAGTCACTATTCTGTCCCACATCTTTTTCTATTGTTGGTACTTGTGGGGAAATGTCCTCTTTTCTACTCCCAACCTATCTTTCCACATCATTTCACATCCAAATAACCTAGAACACTCTGACTTGATTCTCATAAAATTACACAAACAGCTATCTCTCTTTGTTGCAGTTACCTATTGATACTTGAATTAACACTTGTAACTCCTAGATGACTTCTTTATCACTATTTTCAGCATTATCCTGTTACATATCTTTGGGTTTTAAATAGCCATGAAGATAACATTTCAGTAACTGTCACCTCAGTTCTGTGATCTTCTCTCTTCCAAATACTATCCAACCTTGATCTTCCTCCTACTCACTTCTATAATGCTTCATTAGTTCTTATCATTTTAAAAAATACCACCTTCATCAACTCAATTTCCAGCATTCAACTGTTTATCAAAACTCTTGAAATGTCAAGTTGTTCTCAAATCATTGTACATTGATTTCAAAACCTTCCACTTTGCTAATAAAAATTTTAACCATTGTTTTCTTAACTTTTTATTGTTCCTAACTAATATTTTCATTCACCACTCTTTCTAGTCTGAACATTAGGGGAAATCATTAGGAGAATCATTAAAGTTGCTTTCTTACACTGATTCTTGTACACTTTAAACTGAATTCTACTTCAACACTCAGAAAATCCAGAACGCTATGAAATTTTGTTGGGGGAAGGTCCAATGTCCACTATTGGAACTGGCAGTTCTCCTTTTCAAAACCTCCCAATCCTGATTCCTTATGTGTACGTGTGAGAATGCTAAGTTGTGTTAGTCTTGGCCAACTCTTTGCGACTCTGTGGACAGTAGCCCACCAGGCTTCTTTGTCCATGGGGATGCTCCAGGCAAGAATACTGGAGTGACTTGTCATACCCTGCTCCAGGGGATCTTCCCAACCCAGGGATCAAACCCACATCTCTCATATCTCCTGCACTGAGAGGAGGGTTCTTTACTACTAGTGCTATCTGGGAGCCCTCTGATTCCTCATATTTAAAGTTAATTTCTTGTATACAACACATAGCTGATTTTTTTTTTTTTTTAACTTACCACAAGGAGATATCTTAACAAGAGCAGAAAAACATTTCAAGGGATTACAGGATGCCTCTCTTCCTCTGCCCAGTTGGTATCAAAATGGGCTAAGCAAACGATGGAAGTCTGGGAAATTAATTTTACAGGGAAAGGGATATCTTTATATTTCTCCAGATGACCTGCCCCCAGGGAACCACTGGTGCTCAAGATAGAGAGGAAAAGGTGAAATCCTCGGGAAGAGGAAGTTCCAGTACAAGCTTTAGAGATTTCAAAACAAAACAAAACAAAACAAAACAAAAAAAATGCCGTACTCAATGTCATCTACCTCATGATCCCCTTACTTGAGGACAGATAAAACCCTTACTAATCAAGCTGAAAATCTGGTTTCTTAACAGGGAAAGCCTCGGAATCCAGAAAATATTTTTGTTGCTATGTTTACTTTGCTTGCTTTTGCTTCCCCTGCTCAAGCTGAATTAATGAATCATACTTACTGCAGGTTGTAAAATGGACAAAAAGAGAACCAATCATATCCACCAATGACTCAATACATATGCCTCCTCTTTGGAACCTGGAGGGGCCCTCACACTCTGAGAAAGAAGGGAAACTAATTAATATTTCTCTAGATTATGAAATCCTTCCTTTATGCATGGGCCCAGCAGAATTATACATAAACATTAGCTAGCAAACTTGGGCTTTCATTCTGCCTCCATAAAAGGACTCTTGGACATTGCTTGGATTACTTACTACCCTTTCTTTTTATGAGAACCATGTCAACACTACTGAAACTCTAGGGAAAGGACAAAAAACATTATGCAAAGGGCTTACTTATAAGAATATATTTCTGTTCATTGGGACAGGCGTCAAGCCAAATCAGGAAAATTAATGTTTGGGGCCAATTATACCATTGTCAATTGGAGACCCCATGGTATGTGGTTATCTGACTGTTCAGATGATATTAATAGCACTATATGTGATTATACTACTCAAGTTGCTTGGAAGATTACCAATATTACAATGGAATGTTACAAAGGACTTCTTGGTTGGCTTGACAGTGAAATGGCACCCCCTTGCCCTAGAATCGTCCTCAATAAATGGATTGGACCTGAACAACGGGACATTTGGAAGCTTGCCACAAGCACCAAAGAACTTGTAACTTGGACTGGATACTTCACAGAGACTAGTTAAAATTCTAGTCATTATTCCTTTCATTGTAATCAGTCTTATTTTATACAAGCTTATGTTCCCCTTCCTTTTGTTGTAGATATAGGAAACTTGCAATTTAATAAGACTTTACATTATGTAACTGATATAAATTGCAAACTATATGCTTGTCTTAACTCTTCCTTGTCTATTAAAAAAAAAAGGGGAATCCTTTTGATTCTTTTATCTCGACATAACCTGTGGTTGCCAATAGATCTCCAATGACCCTGAGAGGAAGGTCCCATGGCCAAATTTGCTTCTTGGCTACTTACTAAATTACTCCAACCATCTAAACAATTCATTGGATGGCTAATTCTTGGCATTTTTGGATTAATAGCCATTTGCATTACTGCTGCTGTTGCCAACATTACAAACCTCAATTCAAACACACAATTTTATCCAAAATTGCGCTAAAGATGCTCATACTTTGTGGAATACTCAGGCTCAGATAAATGAGGAAATTCAAGGTGAAATAGAGGAAATAAAAATAGCCATCCAATGGATCGGAGATCAATTAATAGATTTACAAAAACAAGTTATGCTAAAATGTGATTGGAATTTTATTCAATTTTATATTACCCCTGTTCAGTTCAACCATAATGCCTACAATTGGAAACAAGTCAAATTTCATTTGCAAGACTTACATGATAATGCTTCCTTAAATGTACTGAAATTGGAGCACTAATAATTGTCCTAGTGGTTATATGAGTAGTATACTGATGCTTTTAAACTAAAATTGTTCAAACTAAACAAACTCATTTGGTCAGGAACTTTTTCACTAAAATATCTACAGTCACCCCCAATTATGAAAAAATAAAAAAGGGGGAATTGTCAGGGGAGGTTCAACTTTAAGGAATCCAAAAGGTCGCACTTTTCTTCCTTTATGTGCCATTTCNTAATAATTGTCCTAGTGGTTATATGAGTAGTATACTGATGCTTTTAAACTAAAATTGTTCAAACTAAACAAACTCATTTGGTCAGGAACTTTTTCACTAAAATATCTACAGTCACCCCCAATTATGAAAAAATAAAAAAGGGGGAATTGTCAGGGGAGGTTCAACTTTAAGGAATCCAAAAGGTCGCACTTTTCTTCCTTTATGTGCCATTTCCCATGGATTCTCTGTTCCTTATCAGTTCCTATTCTGGGAACAAGTAGAGCTGCATGCAGTTCTCAGGACTGAGATCATGGGAAAGAGTACCTGCTTGGATTCCTTTCAGTAACTCCCTTCAGTGACTCTTTTCAGCATTAGCAACCCTATATGTATTAGACTATTCATTTTGTTGCAACTGATGGAGTTTCATCCTTTGTAATGGCTGAGTAATCATTTTACTAAAGATATATAAGCCTGCATTTCTGTTAATAAAATACCCTTGATCCACTAGAGAGTTGAGTCCCCCGCATCCTTCTTTCTGTCTTCATTTTCTTCGGAGCATGGAAACCTGCTGAGCTCTCTCTCTCACCCGGGCTTTCAAGACCTCCTTGAGATGATGCCCTGTGCCTTCGTGAGCTGTACAAGTCCTGTCCATGGGCTTTATTGGCTTTCTACATAACCCAAGAGATACTGCTCTCTCTCTCTCTCTCTCTTTCTTTTTGTCAACTCTTGTCCACCAGGTTACAGTTTGTACTAAAGACCAACAAGTGGCTCATGAACAGGGATGCCAATTGCCAGATTTCTTTTTTATAACAAAAATGGGAGCGTTCTAAGAGGAATAAGATTCCTCAATATGTTTTAATTCCAGTTGTGTATCTATAAATTATTTAGCAGCATGTAATTTCTCTTTTGCAAGGGGTCATTGTTCTGTCCAGCCAGTATTCTTGCCTGGAGAATCCTGTGACCAGAGGAGCCTGGTGGGCTGCTGTCCATAAGGTTGTAGAGAGTCGAACACGACTGAAGTGACTTAGCAGCAGCAGCAGCATTGTTCTGCCCAAATAGGCTCATCATTTTTCCACTTAAACTATTGAGACAAATACTCTTTCTACCCCCCCACCTCCCCCCACCTTTTTTTTTTTTTTTTTTAATACCTATGACAAAAGCTTTCTCTGTTCTGTCACTTTAAATAAAATTTTATACATAAAGCTTTGAATGACTGAGACCTATCTTTGGTCCCAGAATTAACTCTCCTTAAACCAGGAGAATATCTTCTATGGTCTATGTGGTTTTAAGATGTGGCTCGGGATTGTGTCAATCTTAATGCTCGAGCTGGCACTCCCCAGAACTAAATCACTTTTGAAATGTTAACTGGTGTAGGACAAATTGAGACAATAGAAGCTCAAATACAACGCCCTTCTTTATTGCATGAACAATTGAAAAAAATTGCCCTTGAAGCCTGGGATCAAATTACTCCTCAAGAAAAACCTAAAGGTAGTTACACTAGATATTACAAGGACCTAATGAAGCCTAGGCTGATTTTCTAGCTAGACTGGAAACTACTATTTCCTGTAATGTAATTGAAAAAGAAGCCAACTTACAAGTAAGAAAATTGCTTGCACATGATAATACTAAACTGTTAGTGATTATTTAAAGGCTTGCTACAATCTAGGGTCTAAGACACAAAAAATGCAAATGTTAACTGAAACAATGGCTACTACTTTTAAAAAGGGAGATAAAGGATGTTTTACATGTGGGGATAAGACCCATATATAAAAAAAGTTTGCCCTAAGAAACATGCAGAAAATATAAAAAATAATAAAAGTTTCCAAAAATCTGCCCTAATTGCCATAAAAGGATACATTAGGCTAAAATATGTCTATCTAAATATGATATTGAAGGAAACTACAAGCTGGGGACTCCCCAGGTCCCCATCAATAAAACCAGGGACAAACTCCATCTTTTCCCTCNCCTAAGAAACATGCAGAAAATATAAAAAATAATAAAAGTTTCCAAAAATCTGCCCTAATTGCCATAAAAGGATACATTAGGCTAAAATATGTCTATCTAAATATGATATTGAAGGAAACTACAAGCTGGGGACTCCCCAGGTCCCCATCAATAAAACCAGGGACAAACTCCATCTTTTCCCTCAAACCCTCAACAGCCAATAGTACTGCCATTGATATATCAACTCTAAATGATTTTCTTCTTTTTCCTCAAACAATCCCTTCTAAAAGATCTACTGGATATTTTGGACCCCTACATTCACAAAATTTCGGCTTTTCACTTGGCCGATCTAGCTTGACTTCTAAGGTAATTACTGTTCACCCTGGAATAATTGATTCAGATAATAAGGGAAAAATTCAAATTATGATGTCTTCTCAGATACAGAAATAAAATTGCCCAATTACTTCTTTTACCTTATACTGCTATTAACTTCTCTCATGATATACAGACGAAATGGATCAAGTAATACAGTCAAAAACAATCCTTATGTACATCATTGGTATCTGAATATGCCTGACCAAATATAAATATTAAAATTAATGATAAAAGATTTTCTGGTTTCTTTGATATTGGATCTGATATCCCTATTATTTCCAAACACTTATGACCCAAATCTTGGCCTATACAGAAAAATTCTTACCAAATTATAGGAGTTTCTCAAACCAAAATACAAGAAATTTATCAAAATATTCAAATTTATCCTTATGAAGGACCAGAAGTCCAGTCTGCTACATTACAACCTTATATAATAGATGTACCCTTTAATCAAATAAGAAGAGATTTACTTATATAATGACAAACTCAAATATACATTCCACATTTTTTTTAGGGGCCACTGCTCATTTAACAAACAAAACAATTATTAAAATAACTTGGAAAAAGGATGAGCCCATTTGGACAGAGCAATGGTCCCATACAAAAGAGAAATTATACACTGCAAAAGAACTATAGATACACAATTGGAATTAAAACATATTGAGCAATCTTATTCCCCTTAGAACTCTCCCATTTTAGTTATAAAAAAGAAATCTGGCACTCTCCCTCTCTGTCAATTTTCATCTTTTAATTGAGATCTAATTTTTTACTGATATTTGCCTTGACCTATTGCATAGAGTGTAACATAATTTCCAAGCTTCTGAACATTTTTTCTAATTATTTTTCTGTTATTGAGATCTGAAAACTTTCCAGTCATTAGGAAACTGCATAAAACATTTCTGGATTTATTTTAATTTTTATTTTGACTCAAGATATGATCTATCTTGTTAAAAAGCATTTGGACCTTTAAAAAGCATTTTCATATTTCAGTGAAATATGTGGTTTACTCATGCTGTTTAGCATATATTTCTATTTTTCCTATCTCTTACAGAGTGATATGTTTAAATATATCAAAATATCATTGTAAAATTGTTTCTATCCAGTAGTCATGTATGGATGTGGGATTTGGACTGTGAAGAAGGCTGAGTGCTGAAGAACTGATGCTTTTGAACTGTGGTGTTGGAGAAGACTCTTGAGAGTCCCTTAGACTGCAAGGAGATCCAATCAGTCCATTCTGAAGGAGATCAACCCTGGGATTTCTTTGGAAGGAATGATGCTAAAGCTGAAACTCCAGTACTTTGGCAGCTCATGAGAAGAGTTGACTCATTGGAAAAGACTTTGATGCTGGGAGGGATTGGGGTCAGGAGGAAGAGGGGATGAAAG